>CM052161.1:16687019-16834093 GCA_028455555.1 Augochlorella aurata
CTACTACTACTACTACTACTACTACTACTACTACTACTACTACTACTGTTACCTCCATTATTACTAACTAATGTTACTAATACCGAAGTATTAAATACAAACCTACAAACAAAACTACTGTTACCAACAGGGCTATAGCGATGATGGAACGGAGGGAAAAAGGAAAACTTATAACGAGAGATACGCTGTACGATGAACGTATTTAGATAAAAATGAAAATCGAGACCGCAGACGAAGAAAAAAACTCTACTCTGTTAGACGGTCGTAGCTGTTAAAGGTATTAAAGGGAAAAAGTAAAAAATCTAGAGCCATAGATAGGTAGCTAGGTAGCGAAGTACGGTATTGCTACATGGAATTATCGAGTAATAAGTCGAGACGAAATTTCGATTTCTTTTTAGGTTGATTCGAAGGAATGTGGTGGTTTTGTATATTAAAAACGGCGTACGAATGTCCACTTTCCCGACGTAGGAAGTACAACTTATTCGATACACTTACACACACGTACACAACCAGACACGCGAGTGGACATATGCAAACACAGCCATACCCACACCCACGTGAGCACAGGTTCACAGCAAACGCGCGTGCATCGTAACCAATGCGTTCTTATTCCGTTCGGTTTCCATCGGCAGACTTTCGTCGGCCAGCAGCGAGCCAAGGCAGAAAACGAGAGGTGCTTCGCCTCGATCGGGCCCTCGTCGTCGGAGATCGGCCAACCTAGACCAACGACACATCATCTCCGGCGATCGCCTTTCATCGAGAACGAGACACCGTTCCTCCATCCATGTTCTCCACGGCTGGACGACAACCGCGGACACAGCTCCGTTCGAACGGATTGTAAATACGCGCACTCAGGTCGATCTCCGGCGATGAGCCGGTCCAAACTTCCATTCTGCGTTCCGTCGAACCGCGTGCAACTGCGTCAAACCGATCGAAGCCGATCGCGTGTACAGTAACGCTCGAGCAATTGTCGCAGGCCCGAGGTCTCGCATCAGGATCGATCACTGTTCTACTCGTCTCGAGATTTTTCGTTTCGAGGCCGAACAAATCGGCAGTGAACCTGACAGCAGCGACAGTTCTCCGGGAATCGCGCATTTTCCCCTCCGTATCGTCGCGCAGCTCGCGGGTTGCCCCGATCGCCACCCTTTCCGGTGACAAGTGACGCGACGGTGGGCGAGCTCGACATTTCCGCGTGCACAATGAGTGGCGGCAGGTGCGGTGATCGCGGCCACCTTTCCGAACCGCGCGAAAACGAGACGTTCCTTTTTCTACGAGCCGATCCAACGCGCGTCGCGTCACGCCAGAAGAGGACTAGAAGACGGAAAGACGTAAGATGGGCAAACCGTCGAGCGAAACGAAACACGAGAAAACGAAAACCGTGAACGTTTCTTCGCACTAGATCCTGCGTGCTCGCAGCAGAAAGACATCGGACGTCGAACGTCCGGGCAAAGCTCCCGTGCGACTCGAGATCGGATGCCGTCGATCGTTGCTCGTCGATCGCCGATCGCAGATTACGGGAAACGGGAGGAAATGCTATGGAGAGAACGCAGTGTGAACGTGTGCGAGAGAGAGCGAGAGACTGAGAATCTTGGATGGTGAGGATGGAGAGAGGGACAAAAGGGAGTGCTGGTGAACGAGCGAATGGAACGATCGAAGCGAACGAGTCGAGCATGCATTCCGAAGTAAACTAGCCGCAAACAAAAACGTTAATTAAAAAGTAAACTAGAGAACGAGTAAAAAACACGAAGCTAGTCCGCTAAAGAAGCTAGAGTACTTATGTATATTCCGCTGTCGCCAGTAGAGAACGAACGATCCGTTATCGCAATTCGAGAGCAGACTTCGGTAAGGCGAACGAACGCGAACCGTCATGTTTCCGATACGAGATTCACGACGTCCGACCATGTTCTCGGTTAGGTTTGTCACGAGGAACACGCTCGATTCTATTTGTCTACTGAACCACCTGGACGCGGTCCAAGATTGCCGAAAGCGGTCGGACACGATTTGTCCAGGCGCAGACGGACCTCGATGGTTGCAGAAAGAGCTGAAAGCGTGCATTCTATGGATCAGCGTGACGCGAAATAGGCGATGAAAGTCTACTTGTCAGCTCCAAACTACAACTATCGATGTTGTACCGTAGTCCATACAATTGTGCTTGACGGCAGTCTTTGAACAAGGAACAATCGAGTCCAGTCAGTTTTGACCTAGGTGTTAAGATCTTGATTCTCGGCTTGGTAGACGTTCGAATAAGCGCCTAAGAAATCTCGAATAGTTAAAATCGATCGAGGCAAGAGAGCTCCGAGTGTGTTTCGTGTGATCGACTCAATGGATTGTGGTTCGGCCGACAAATCTCGCGATAGCGCAGAGTAGCTTGAGTCGACGGAGTTGTGATTAGCGTGGCACTCTCGTCATCCCCCGCTGTCGTCTCAACGAGATCATGGTAAATCGTCGTTATTACTTTCTCTTGTTCATGAGAGACAACTAGAATTCTGATTACGGATTCGGAAGCCTCGTCTAATCAAAAGTGATCTTGGATCCAATTATCGTTTAAAATAGTTACGGCTGTGAGTTGTTGCGAAAAGGCTTTTCCAAAGAGGCAATTAAATCGATAACACTTGCAGATTCGGCAGCGATACGAACAGCCCGAATGATCGATGGTGAGAGAAACGTGGCGCAGGAAAACAACAGGGGATGATCGAGCGACCGCCGTTCGGAAACGCGTGCGGCGCGTATTCTAATTAGGGGCGGGGGGGGGGGGAAACGGTGGATGAACAAAATAAAGAGAGAGATAAATAGAAGCGAGGTGCGACTGCTCGTAGATCGAGCGGATCACGCTTTCAAGTGATATATTTAGATATAAATATAAATCTATAAATATATAAATAAATCTATATATATATATATATATATATATATATATATATATGCGCGCGGTCGACGCTGAACGAGCAACCCACTGAATGAAACTAATCGTAAATAATTGAACGTTAACGTTTGTTATCATTGGGGATTTTCACTGATTTCCGGCGGACCGAACGTTTTAGGCGTATTCTACTAATTAACAGCGACGAGCTTCACGTCCGGCGCGTTTAACGCACACGCGCGCTCGAAAATCGAATTCGAGCACAGGAAACGAGACGAGACAAATTTAATCGAGAGGCGTATATGCGCATGCATATATGGAAATGTGTGTGTGTGTAGTATGCACAGATTGAAACCGTGGGTCGAAGGGAAAGCGTCAGCCGTGATCGAACGAGCGGGGCCGCGACACATCACTCGCAATTGCAAATAGACGACGAGTGGGATCGTTAATTACGAGTGTAGAAAGTACTATCGATTACATGAGTACACTTGCGTACACTCACACGAGGTAATAGAGACCGTCACAGACATGACACAGATACATTCGTATACAAACACACACAAGGAGCAACAGACAAAATGACAAGCAGAGAGACACGTACATAGGAACGATTTTTCGATTAAGCTATTTAGTAGGCTAACGGTAAAGTTCACGAGGAATGCGAATAGAGCAAAAAAGGAATAAAACGAGAAAAATGTCAAAGCGAGACCAGGCAGGTGAAAAACTTCACGAGGAACCAGGAGTCGCATAGGGATACAGACGGCGCGGCGCGACGGGCCGCCTCTGCCACTCAAGTTGGTCGGAATCCGTTTAATTAATTAATTATTCGAGATTAATTAACTGACCGGGATTAATTAATTAATCGAGAAACTCATTTATATAGTGTTGAGCACTGTTTTAAGTGCTTTTCATTTTTTGGCTGTGTGAAGCTTCAACTAAAGTAATTTAAAGAACGACACACAAAAAAAAATAAAGAGATTAAACAATTAATGATGTAATTTATCATATTGGCTTTTGGAATAATCACTCTCGACAATTTTTCTGACGCAAGGAGAAAGAGATACAATTAAATAATAACATTAATAATAATGAATAATTGAGAAATAATAATAATGAATAATAATAATAATAATAATAATTAATAATTAATAATAATAATAATAATTCCGTAAGTAACTACCGTAAATCACTAGACGAAGCCGAATAAAAATATACCTATGCGCGCATTGAGAGGGATTCAACAAAAATGATACCACGATCAATAATAATGATAAATAATGGAAAATAATAATAATAATTATTATTACAACATTAGTAATAATATCTAATAATAATAATAATAATAATAACGATAGTAATAACTAACGCGTAATTAATTAATGAGTAATAATACCAATACTAATACTAATAATAATGCTAATAATAATAATAGTAATAATAATAATAATAATAATAATAATAATCGATAAGTAATGAACGCCACGTCTCCCTCGGTACGTTATACATATTATGATTCCGCATCTCCGTTTGTACGCATTTTAAACAAAAGAAAGAAAAAAGCATTACTACAGGATTATATTTAAAGAGAATAAAGGGGAAAGAAAAAAAAGAACGAGGAGGAAAAGGAACGTACGATGTATAAATACAGAAATAAATAAATAAATAGAAAAAAAGAGATGAATTATTACTATACTCATAACGGTACTAGTTCAGATAAACATCCTGCCGAGTTGCCCCGGGTTACGCTAAGAGCCACCTGGCCCGCATTCAAACAAAAACAAAAAGAATAATAATGAAAAAAATATATTACGTTTATAAGCACTAAGAGAAGCTAAGCCGATCGCCTTACAGAGTGGGACACGATAATAAGCAACAAAAAATACAAAAAAGTATTAAAAATGCGTCGAGTTTACCGCGTAAAATATTATGTACAGCGAGGACACACGCGCAGACACGCATATACATACAGGCATACACGTCTACACACGCGCGCGCGCACACACACACACTTGTATTTAACACTTTATCTACCGCCAGCTGACTTGAAACAGTTCCTTGAAAATCAAAGATAGCCATGACAATTTCATTTGCAAAGCATCGAATCAATAAATTCTCTCGCGACTGTCGCGCGAAAACGAAATCATTCGAATGATTTGGAAAACAACAGGCTGATTGAAACGTCTAAACCTAAACGAACATCCTCCCGGTAGCTAAAGTGTTAATGTCCGGAGACCACAGGAGACACGCAGAAACGGCTGACACAAAACGTATTACACGAGCGTGGAAGGGTGGATGGAAAGACATAGAGTGATAAACAAAAATATAAACAAGAGACAAACGAGAAATAACGCGTAATAATCTCTATTTTTCGCCCGTGCAAAGCGATTCTATTAAACGTAAACGTATTGTTAAACGAACCGGAGGAAGAAAGGACGGCTAATTTTTCTAACATCGAGCAAAAATCGCGACGCGTACCTTACAGTCAAACGTTTGCACACGCACACGCACACGAACACGTACTACACAGGTACAACCGATATAAACAGCGATACCCGAACACAGGTACAGGACACAGACACACCGAAAGCTGCGAGAGAATTTAAACCGTGTCTTTTTTTCTTTTTCGTCCCGTGGGGACTGAACGCGAGAGTTTTGTAAGCACACTATTTCTATATTCAAAGCGTTTTTTGTAAAAGCGTCGCGCTGCGACCGCGGATGGATCAAAATGCACACAGTGACACAGAATACCGACACACGTGATCGCGATCGGACCCGGTGATCCTCGCGCGAGAGGATCTCGCTGCCCACGCGACCGAGAACAAGCATTATAGCTTCGCCAAAGAAATTAAAAAAGCGAAAAGAAGAAAACGACAAAAAAAGAACACTGAGAAGAAGGAGAAGAAGAAGAAGAAGAAAAAGAAGAAGAAGAAAAAGAAGAAGAAGAAGAAGAAGAAGAAGAAAAGAGAAAGAAAAGAGAAATTTCGTCGCTTCTCCTTGCATTTACATTTCCCGCCGTTTGTATTTCCCGCGCAAGACCCTTTCGTCGTTTCCGCGCCGATTCGCTCGTAACGAGCTGTCGTTCGACTGCCACTTTTTACGATTTAACGGAGGATTAAGAGAAGAAGAGAAAGAGGGGATAAATCGCGCGACGACCATCGAATCAATCGATTGATTCTCTTCGTACCGTTCGAGGACTAAAATTTCTCCTCCTGGCTCCGCGAGGCTGTCAGGAGCGATCAAAATCGCAACGAATTCGACGAAAATTTACGAAATCGGTGAAATCGATGACACGTGGCTGGTGCGAGACGGACATTCGATTCGAAGGTCGTCCCGTGAACTTCGTTCAGGCGAGTGTTCGAAAGCCGACGACTGAGTACGCTTGTTCGCGCGAGATCGCCGGCCGATCGCGAGTCGAAGCTTGAAATTTTTCCTTTAGCTGCTTCTGAAGAGGAGGGACGAACAGAGGACGTTGTAATTAATGAGGATTTCCGGGGAGGGGTGAGGCAGGCACGCGATTACGCGAGGACGACCGAGAGACTTTAACGTGGGAGCAGGAGAGTCACGGGGATCGATGATCTAGGGAATATGACGGCCCTCCCGTCGTTCGGACCGAGGACATTCAACGAAATCTCCCGGGAAATGTACAGTAAATGGTGGAGTAACCTCTGATTAAGCCGAACCTCGATTATCCAACGTAATTCGTTAAAATTTGTAAATAGAGAAACGTGGTAACGAAGGGCAAAACGAATCCAGCTGAAGTCTTCGGATTCTCTTCGATCGGTTCGCATGTTCTCAATCCTGAGACGCCGTTACGATTATCAAAGGCTTTTCGACCCAGTCAAGTACGAATTCGATTAAAGACAGTTTCGTAAAATGGCAAGAAATTGTTAATGGCATACCTGTTCTCGCGTTTTTCAATATCGCTTCAATTGTACAGTTTAATCGAAGACCACGGCAGGGTTGAAATAGTGACAACCCTTTGAACAAATTCTAAACGGTTGCGAAAGCCACCCGCGACGAATGGATTCCATTGAAATTTCGAAATCGCAAACGCAGAATCAACTCGTCTGCATCGTTGAACAGTTTAACGAAGAATCTCTCGCGCCGATCTGCGAACTAAGGACCGTCACTCCCTTTGTCCAACGTTGCGATATAATCGCGATTGAAGTTGAGGTTCGTCCGAACGACAGAAGCACCGGCATATATGTATATTTCGAGGCGCGGAAGTCGAGTTCCGTTCGCAAGCCGGGTACCAAGGCACTCAGGGCAACGATTAATATCGATCAACTTATTTGTATGAGGATATCTAGGCTATTTACGTTATATGTCCACCAAACTGGAAGAGATATAATGAAGAACAAAAATAAAAAAAGATAAATAAACGATGCATTTGTAGGCATTAAAAACAAAGTAAATAAACGGGGCGGCACGCGTCGCCTTCTCGAAGCGAGATATAACATTTTGAATAACAAAAAAAAAGTATATTATATACATACACATACATTATATAGCCATTACGGAGTACATAGGCGAAGAGGAAACGCTTGTCCGCCGGTAGCCAATCGCTCGAGCACGGTTACGCGCGCGACATGCCCTCGTTCATCCCTCGGAATTGTCGGAAACGATTCAAACGTCACGGTCAGATTACCAGTTATCGTTCTTCAAGCGTATCCTCGCGGTTCGAGCATTTTCCACCGATAAATTCGATTGTTTCTCGATACCGGGCGATCGCGGGGATAATCGCGATCGCCGGCAGTGGATCACCGTGACCGTGATTGAGCCGGCTCGCCGGCTACGCAAGCTTCCGACGCAGTAGATGGGAGCCCGTTTGTCACTGAAAGTAACGAAGAAAAAGCATAAAAAAATAGAAGAGATCAGAATAATTGGGTTTTCTCGGGAGAGTGCAGAACAAAGGACGATGGAGGACAAGACAGGCGACGCGAACGAGGGTGTGATGGGACCCCGTGGATAATTTTCGGAATAAGAGAGATAGTGGACGGAAGACGCTTTGATAAAGACACCAAACTTCATCGAAAATCCGAGGTACACAGCTGAGACACACCGAGAGACGTGAATCGTTTATCAGACGTTGCTCAAAAACGGACGGGAGATTAACCGAGTGTAAGATAGGCGTCGATTAACCGGATGGAGAGGACGGGAGATTAAATGAGAAAGGGACGGAGAAGGAATTAGAGAGCGAAGGGGGTACGTGCCCCTCGGAGTCGAATGACCACGGAATTTCACTATCCACTTCAAACGATCCATCAGTCGATAACGAGATGAACGAAGGACGGAGGAAACTGATTACTACTTATCGATTAGCTGTAAAACATTATTAAGGGCAGTCATGTAGTACTCATATAGTCTATTTGTTAATGTTTCAGATATTTTATTAAATGTTGATATAATGTACTACGACATTCCTTGTTTGTGCCGGAATCCCCGCAATCTAGTCTTTAAACGAGAAGCTGAGAGACCGGAGAGGGAACGAGAGGGAGGGAGAGAAAGAGAGCGAGAGAAAGAGAAAGATTGAGAGATTGGTAGAGAAGTAGAATGAGTGAACTAGAGGAGGACGAGACGGAAGACAGGAGAAGAGGAGAAGCAAAGAAGTTGTAGTGCTCCACCCGTGTCAAGCTGATGTACTTAGAGGAACATTGCTCGAACGAGAAAGAAGATCGGATCAGTCGTCGGCGAAATCGTTCCGAAATCGTTCGGAAACCGAGAGCGAGCCAGAAAAGCAAGAGATGGTCGCGAGAGAAACTACGGTATATAGGCGTACGCATAATTAATATTATATATCTCAATAGTTCCCTACAAGATGCCTTCGTACAATCGAGTCGGCAGTCGCGCATATATACACACGAGACGCAGAAATCGCGCCGATTTACGATAGAGGAGACAAGAGAAACAGTGTGAGAGAAAGAATGCGCGCACGAGATAGTGAGAGAGAGAGAGAGAGAGAGAGAGAGAGAGAGAGAGAGAGAGAGAGAGAGAGCGCGAAAGAGAGAGAGAGAGAGAGAGAGCGAGTGAGATTGCAAGTGTGTGTGCGAGAGAGTGAAAATGGAGGGAGGGAGGCAAGACGGATATGAGAGAGGTAACATATTTTGTTACCAACATATGTGTACATTAGCCGCACAACTCCCATATTCATGGGAACAAGTACTTTCGCATTGACGCTAATTATCTATTGAAGTGCCCGGAAAAGCTCGCCGTTCATCCGGACTTCGAATTTTCTGGCGAAAATTTCGGGCGACTTATTCTTGGTCCATTGCTTTTGCAATTCGTCGAATTGACACAACTCTGTAAACAAAGAAACAAGGAATGGGAAAGCGAAAAGTTTCTCAGAGATTCGAGTCGGTTCTCATTGATCGAGTCTCGTATATTCGTATATTCGAGTCTCGATTATTCGTTCTGGTATACCAATTTTATTTATCGATCTAATGAACGTCAATTATACTTTAATCTCGCGGCTCGGCGCGATTGGACGCCAGAAAATCAGGCTCGAGATGTTCAGAACCGCGACGATCTTCGCACGCCTTACTCGATACGCGGTGGTATCGCTAATTAAAATCGTCACGAGTTCGATTAACGAAGAATGTCGGACGAACCGAGCGAAATCACGTTTGCGGAACGAGATGAAAGAGGAAAGGCGCCAGGGAGCAATTAGGTGGCACGGGACAGGTGACCGAGGTGGTTCCGTAGCAGCAAAAACGAGATTCTCGTGATGTACAACGATAACGCCACGCGGCAGCGCTCACGAATAACTTTGTAACGTTTTATAAATAAATTGGCATGTCGACATTATCAATCGGGAGAAACGAACGGGGCAAAGTAGGGAGAGAGTGGGAGAAAGGAGGAGAGACAGCTTCCCTCCGGATGCGAAAAAGGGAGACGGAACGGGAACGAAAGGTGCGAAAGTGGGACGAAGAACGAGCGAAAGAGAGAACGAAAGCATGACAGAAAGAGAGAGAGAGAGAGAGAGAGAGAGAGAGAGAGAGGGAGAGAGAGAGAGAATGGGAGAGAGTGAAAGTGAATCGAGGGGGTAAGAAAGAGAAGCGCGTAAAATAATTATCCTCACTTCTTCATCGATGAACGCTCTGCTGGTTTGGAGCTGTAGTCATATCGTTAGTGTATAAGTCTGTATGTGACGATGTTAATTATTGTAATATAATGAAAAAAGAGAGCAAGATGAAAAAGCCACACATGTACACACACGCGAGAGACATGCCATACGTACACTTGGACACAGAAAAAGAGAGAGCGCGAGAGAGAGAGAGAGAGAGAATGACACGATATTACACACTGACACAGGAACACAGGCATGACGAAAAAGGGAAACCAAATCATTAATTATTACGTAGGAGCATCTCCAAAGACAAACAAAGAAACGAACGAACAAAAAATGGAAGTTTCCAGAAGAGAATAAAAACCGAAAGGTATTTAAACGGAGAACGGAGAAACCGTATAACGACGCCTGTTCGTCTGGTTAATAACTGGGCGTGCTCCAAAACAAAAAATAGATTTTTTATAAGCCGACAAGAGAAGGATATGTTTCCGACCTTTTTCAGTGGAATATTCTCATACTCGAGACTTGACTCTCTCCGTTTGTGTTTTTCGCAACGTGGACCGCTTTTACTTGAGAAAAGGAGAGAGTGTGAACGAGAATGGGGCGAGTGAGAGGGTGGGAGATAATGCGAGGGAGAGAGAGGAAGAGAGAGCGAGAGAGAGAGTGAGAGAGAGAGAGTGGAGTGGAGAGCGTGCGTGACGAGTGCAAGAAACAGGAGAGAACGAGATAGAGAGACTGGTGCAAGGGTTGAAGTACGAAAGCTTGAAGAAGCGTAAAAGAAGTCGAGCGAAAGAGTCGTGAGAAAATGAGCCTGAGAGCGAGAGAGGGAGAGATTGAGCGTGATCGAGAGAGAGAGAGAGAGAGAGAGAGAGAGAGAGAGAGAGAGAACGAAGAAGCAATCGCACCTCAACCGAATTTAAAAACCTATAATTTCCTCTCACACCTCTGCGCAGTGTTTTGGGCCTTTCCGTCCAATACGCGATGTACCACTGTCATTATTTATTTAATTTTTGCAATCTACGTACAATAAAATTGTTGTTGCTGAAACGATAAGTGTAAATGTGTATACTGTACATTCAACCTTCGTTTAAAAACAAGAGAAGATAAGAGAAATAAAAAAAATGAGAGAGATAAGAGAGAAAAAATGATAAACAAATGAGAAGAAGTGAAGAAATCATTATTAAGGTCTCACTGGACCAGGATTCCTGCCGTCCTGGCGTGTGTTGTAATTGTACATGTACATATACATGCGTATTTTTTAATATCAGACGGTAATTTACTCGATAATTAGGATCGCTTATTAGAGTATATATGTATGTGTGTACACATCACATACATACGTACGTACATGACATAGTATATATGTACACATATGCATTACATATACGTGTGTATGTATATTTATACATGTATGTACACATATATATATATATACATACGAACAAAAAATACAAAAATGAGAGCGGCATTCCCGACGCCGATGTCTGCGATGAACGATCTCCGAAAGGAATAAAGCACTTTCACGTAGCATCGTCTTTCTATCGTAGTTTTAACCCATCTTCCTCTTCCTCTTCCCTTCCCTTTGCGTTCTTAATTTCTTTAATACGAATTTTCGATCTTTGAAGTATTAGAAAGCTTTTCTTTTCTTATTTTTACTAAACTTACAACTAACTGCAATATACTTTCATGTGTACCTAATCCGATATTGATAGAATGCAAAATTATAAGATATTTCTGTAGAAGGATTAAACGAAATAGCGTCAATCCTTGGATATCTTGTAATATATTATTTAGTGTTGCAATTTATATTCATAAAAGATTAGTTGTTTTAATGTATAAGAACATTCTGAATGTTAACAAGCCTGATTTTTACCGTCTTGGGCAAGGTAATATTTGAACTTGGCGCCATTTCCTAAAAACAAAATTTAGCGCCATCACGAATGGTGGCAAAACCATGAAACTGTTCACCAAATTATGCACGGTTGATAACTCCAGTTATTTAACTGAACCGACTGTCGGTAATGTAGTTTAGCGGTATCAGTATTTTACCACTACGTGTAATAGCGCTAGTTGCCCGTTCCATTGGGTTTTAGTCTAACGTCGCCATCTGTGACATAATATTGAACCCTCGAAATTACCATCTGTATATAATTTTGACGAATAGTTTCAGCATTATACTGCTGCATAGAGTGGCGTTAAATTGAAATTTTAAAAATAGCGCCAAATTCAAATTTCGCGTTATAATAGATTTGAATTAATAACAAAAATCCAATAACTTCAGAACATAAAACCGCTCTTACCTTAATTTAAATCAATAAAGTGAAGTATAAATAAATATCAACTTGCCAAGCCGCGATATTGCTACCGCCAGGTGACAGCAGCTGTACTAAACAAGCTTCCAGACGGCAGTGGACGACTCTGTTGACTGCTAACAATGTCGTAATTTTATTTTGGCAACTCAACTATTATTTATTTACGCCGTTCCTAAAATTCTCATTTAATCTGAATAAAACACGGACACATTATACACGGTATAAGGAAGCGTATATGGACCTTATACACATCATAAAAAAATTTGAAATACAGCTCAGCTATTTACTCGGCCACGCTGCCACGTCGCAGTAAAGGGTATCAAAGTAAATTCGATCATATGGACGCCATGACATCACATCCGTTTATTTAGGACGAGTGTACGCTGCGACGAACTCGAGTAACACCATAGAACCCATCCACGAGTATCCAAGCGTTTTAAGATTCGAAATCGTTCCTGTAGCCCTCGTTATTCCGTGTAAACTTTTTAATACTTGAAGTTTCGTAACAGGTCGGGATTAGAATAGTTTCCGTTCAGGAAGTCGCGAGCTATGTTAATTACTCGACTTCCACGGCTCGTAAAATTTTTAACCAGTGCCGGACTTCGCGGAAGCATTCGTCGGATCTTTATTCGGAATCTAACGGGACTCCATTATTGTGGAAACTCGGAAATTAGATGGCCGCTTCACGGCAAACAGAATTTTCCGATAAGGTAGTCGTTCGCGCTGGTGCTTGCGCGCGTTACATCATCGTAATCGCGATACAACTACGAATCGACGCTCGTAATGCACGGGCCCGGGGTATAGACTTTGCACTTTGTGTGCAACAATTGCCGCGTTTTATCGCCTCGACAGCGTTTTTTATCTGGCTCTATCTTGACAATAATCAGCGCCAACATCAGAATGCTAACATCGGCTGTGGCGCGAACGCGAGAAAAACGGTGACAAATAAACATTTTTAAAACGGCCATCATGAGTGCACGTCGCGCCCTACGACCACCTCCATTACGGTGACGTATTAACCTCGTTCGTGTAGTTACGTTAATGCATCGATGTTCCCGCAATATACCGTATCGACTACCCTTGGCAAACAGCACTCGATCGAACCGGCTAATCGCCCGATGGAAAAAATTGTTCAAGTGCAGGTCGGCGCTTTCAACCCTCGCCCCTCCCGACGATCTTAGATGTTGTTCACTTGTTCTGAAAAATAATTACTCACATCATTATGCATCAACTGCTTGTGCTTTCGCCGCAGTTCTATCTGGAAAGGGAACTTTTGTTATGCGTTTGTTTCATATTGTCTGCAGTTTTACTGTTTTTATTTCAAACTTCTAAGCTTCCTCGTTGTATTCAAAGAATGATTAGAGTCATTTTTTTTAAATTCTTTTGTTCTAGAATTAGTTAATTCTAGATCCTCCGTCGATCGCGTTCTTAGCATTCTTGATCTCCGAAGATTGCACCCTTGTAACGAAATTTCTCGAATAAACCACGCCACGTATCGCTGATTACTTTTCTCACGCTTCTGATCAAAGACGAAACCTAAGATGTATGCAACACCAATCAGCAACTACACAATATCTGTCTTCGCAAAGTACTTTGAGATAATTGGCTTCTAATCAATGTTAAGCGTGAAAGGGAGACAACCGACTAGCTGCTGCTTGCTCGCCGACAAACAGGTGGAGCGGGACCTCAATTTATTATACTCGAGCAATATTGAATCTTCGCATAAAGGAGCCTGCTAGCCGAGGAGGCGCGCGAGGTTTTTACGCAAGTGCTCGTCGCGTGTTAGTGCGCTTTGCACGGATGCAACCCGCGCGCATCGAGCATCCTATACGCGCGTTCTTTATTCGGAACGCGTGACCACGTGGAACGTGAGCACGCATACGACACCGCTGAATATTGGACGAAAGTCAAATCCATCTTGCATTATTTTAGCGTCCGCGGCGAGCGTCGAGGCGGCGCGATGTATTACAGAAATACGCGTCTGCGTCCGCGCCCGCGCGCGCGCGCGATTTCTGCCTGCATTTTAATTACGCTGACGTAAGCACGCTCGGATATATGCGCGCAGTTTTCCTCGGCCGAGCCAGCCTTTTTATCCTCTCGACGGTTTCTACGATCGGCGTCTCCTTTCCGGACGTTTCGATCAGATCGGAAGAGGGACTTGCAGACCATACACAGTCGCAAATTTTTAAAGCGTTGAGATTAACCCTTTTGCATTCGAACGGTGCATCTGAGGCGCCACTAAGAACTGTTGTATATTAAAGTTATATATAAAAGTTGTTTATATTTAAAAAACTGTTAAAAGTGTTACTTTGATGTGAGCCACAAGGATCGATTCCCTGTGTATAAAATGCACCAATCGAATGGGTTGGAATTATGATTGCGAAAGTCACATTTTAATAACATGTGTATTAGTTACTGTCCGAAATGTTTACACGACTGTTGAGAAGATCGCATTAAAAGCAACTCCATTTCGGACTCGTCAACTACATATATTCAACTCCTTGTACTAAGATTTTTTGATTAGCACTTCTTCGTCCTTAATGATTCCCCTAATAGAACGAGACAATTTCTAGATTTTATGTTTTTAATACAATTTTGGTTAGGTTTTAATTTTTCGTATTTACTCCGAATTTTGATAACAGTAAAATCAAATTCGATTTCGATTCTATTTCGAAGGAATAAATATGATTTGGATGTAGTATATCACGTGAGAAATCTTCACGAGGAGTCTGACTTGTTGTTATGGCATAAGGGGTTAAATCGATGCGTATCGTTGTTTGAAATTATCATACAGTCGCGCCTAATAACGAAGTTTATGATATCGATTTTTGTGAATTCTTTTGATCTTTCTGCTGTCGAATAAACCTAATTTTAGTACAGCGGGTTAAGGGCAACTTCGATTCTGTCTTTAAAGGTACAGAAGTTTCCTCTGCATACCTAGTAGCGAGACACTAACGATGTGTGTACAATGCCTTCTCCGCTCGTTTCAAGAATGTGGGTATAACATGAACGTATCTTTTGTACTAACGCTTTCCATGGGGACAAATACTTATGAACACTGGAATTTTCATTGCCAAATATAAGGATTTAGCTTCTCTTTGCAATTCGACTAGTAACTTTGAAGTAGCAGGGTGAGGCGGATATGTGTGTAACGAATAAACGCCAAAATAGTTATTTCGCTCTGAATTAGCCCATCGAAGTCCGAATGACCGTCACTGTATGCTCAAATCACAAAACGAATAATAACCATATTATGTCAATCTGTATTTGTGACAATCGCGCGGAGGAATTTTTAGTCGCACTGTTTCCTGATCAAGCACATCGAAACGATCGTTCGAAGTTCCCAATTGCCGGAAGTATTTTTACGAAACCCGATCAAGTGCGTTCGCGAGACACTCGAGGCCAGCACTGTTCAGTACCTCGCGAATGAGGAAAGAAGTCCCGATGACTTCCTCCCACTCTGTCGTCGGTTAATTATTCCAGCCGGTCAGAATTATCTGCGTGGAAGATCTTCAACGAATTCTTTCTGGCGAGCGTCTGTTCTTCAACGTCTGTGACGCGTTCCGAGCCCATGCCGGACGATTCGCGGGCCTCGCGCTTGCAATTGCGATCGCCGGCCAATTACGTTTACGATTACCGACGCGGCGATAACGTTTTTGTTTATTCGCGATTGTATAATGCGTAATCGCGAGGCAATTACGCGTCGAGTGCGCCTCGCCGCGAGTAAACGCTGATTACTCGCCTCGGTCCGCCACGATACGAGAGAGCCATGTAATTGCGCTCGCGTTTTTTTCCCCGGCCCGACCCGGCTCGGCCCGGCTCGACCGGCAGTTTCAACGATTCCAGTCGTTAGCCCGTAGAGTGGATTGCTTTCGTTGTATCGGCAACGCGTGCCGCTTACCGAATCGATGCGAGAGAGCTGGGGGAAAAACCAAAGGGGAAAAATTCTCTTGCCGCGTTTTCTTTCGGAGCCCCTGAGATCGATGAGGATCGCTTCTCGACCAAAGCGCGGCTTGAACGAGGATGAAATTAATCCACGTTCCAGGCTTAATTTACCAGCGGCCCGAGCTTTCCGGAGATTGCTTTAATACTCTCTCAGATATGGCTCCGGATGGATCTCGTTCGCGATTTATTCGCGCTGTCGGAATACGCGAAAATATTGAAAATCGAGTACCTCGAAGCGCGGTCCCCTCCGCTGTGGGTTTATTCTATTAATTATTTCTCTGTCACAGGAGATACTTTGGGACTCGCTTTTGTAGGGACTATCGGAATTTTGTTCTTCGGTAGATCGTATTAATATACAACGAATTATAAAAGCATACTCGTCGGAACGGTGGGAGTTTAACGGTGAACTCGTTCGAAGTTAATTAATGCTAGTGATTGCAGCATTCACTCGACTGCAAACGTAATGGAGCAATTGAAGGAAACAATTTTTGGAGAACGATACTATCAGCGAACTGCGTAGGGAAGAGGTAGACGCGGGTTGCGTAAGTAACAATATCGCGCCATTTATTATCACGCAGCAGAAGCTTGACTATTTCAATGTTGGCACTGCTTTGTGATATCAGCGGTTGACGAAAACGATGCTTCGGCGAGCTAGTGCTAAAAGGGCGATGACGATCAATTTATTACGGGGCACCGGAACAACGAACAAAGGGAACACGGAAAAAGAAGAGCGACGAGTCGCGGTGCGGATTTTCCGCAAGAAGGAAAATTCTTCAGCGAGGGACTCGGTAATCGCTGATGCAACACCGTTGGCAGCTGCACCGAATCCCCGCGTTTCGATATTCATCGCGAGTATTGGCACGCATCGCGGCGTCCTTATCCAACTGTACAGGGTGTTCACATAGTCGCCAGCCGAACTTCTCCATTGTTTTTTTGTTTTGAAATGGATGGTGTTTGCGCGTCGTATGAACGAGTGCAACTATGTGCTGTACGATGACCTTCGTGATCGCACAAAGTCAGGAACGAAGAGAGTGCAACCTTGTGGCGTATGCGATTACATACTTCATGTTTGGAATATTTGTTTGAAAATCGAAGATGATCGGTAACATTTTGTACATCGTATTAAAACATGTATCAGAAGGAAATCAATCATGTGGCATGTAATCATTAGGGAATCTTTATGCGAAATAAAAATATCTTGCATTTATTGGAAAAGATTGGAGCCAGATAAACATGTTATTCTTCCTTTCGTAATTTTAATCGATTCAAGCCAGTGTATCGATATTTTTCAATCATCACAATTCTTTCTCCGCTTTAAATGGCACCTCCTCGCTTTTGTCTTAAACGCATAAAATTCACAGTCTCATTACTATAGTAATAACCTTCGCAGTCATAGAATGTTAAAAACAAAAGAGGAGCAACCTAACGTGACAAGCGAGTCTTTCATGTTTGGATCATTTATTGCATAAAAATAAAGGTGTTGTTTAATTTCCCA
Organism: Augochlorella aurata; assembly: GCA_028455555.1. Taxonomy (NCBI): domain Eukaryota; kingdom Metazoa; phylum Arthropoda; class Insecta; order Hymenoptera; family Halictidae; genus Augochlorella; species Augochlorella aurata. The sequence continues at coordinate 16,704,698 of CM052161.1, forward strand.
AAAGAATCTACGCATAATTTTGATATCATATGACAGTTTACATCATGCGGAATTCAGTCATGTAATATGCGATAGCTTTCGTGGTCACAAAAGGTCGAGAACGAGAAAGGGAGACCGAGCAACTTAAAATCATATGCGAATTCTTCGGAACAATGATTCCAAAAAGGAATGCATCCCTTAACCTTCTAAAAAATGACCTTCGTGGCGATTTAAGATCAGAAACAAAATTTTTCCGTGCACATCCACTGTTTAGGAAAAGATTGGTAGCAACAGCGAACACCCTATAGAAGCGACACAACGGAGCAGAAAGAGCGACGGAGGAATGAAAAGAGCGAGAGGGTGTAAGAGGGAGCAGGGGGAGAAGAGAGTGGGAAGAGCGGGAGAGGATCGTGTGGAGAGGTCGCGGAGGCAGAAGACGGTGAATATCGGAACGCACCCTCGCTCGGAGGAAAAGATTCGAGTGCACGGGCGTCGCCTTGTCTCCGTCCTCGGCGAACGGCGAGCGTGCCCCGGCTAGAATGTACCCGTTTCCCGGCTGCCATCTTGCTTTTGCGTGATGTCACGGCGTGGCCTACTTCCGAGCACTCCACGTGCAAAGGTCGTCGACCCTGTCCTCCTCTAGCCCCCTTTCGCCTAGAAACGAAATGCTCTAGCCCTCCCGTGCTTAGAGCCAACCAGCGCCCAGAGATTCCTCCAACTCACTCTCTCTCTCTTTTTCTTCCTCCCTCTCTCTTCTCCCTCTCTCTCTCTCTCTCTCTCTCTCTCTCTCTCTCTCTCTCTCTCTCTCTTCCTCCTCTAGTAGCCTAACCACCGTTTCGCCTTTTTCCTTTTCCTGAGTCCTCTTCCTGCTACCTCTCCCTCTCCCTCTTCCACCCTTCTTCCGAGTTCTCTTCTCACCGAGCTTCCGTCCACTACAATTTCTTCCTGCGCTTTCTTCCAACGTTCCCTCGTTCATCCGTAAACAATTCACACCACCCGCTAGGCTCACCCTGCTCCACCACCCTCCCCTGCCTCTGCAGTCTATTAATTTATTTAGCGAATTGCCATGGAAGACGCCGCGCCCTGGAAATTAGCCTCTGGCTGCAGAGTTTAATTCGTCGCACTCTGGTGAGCTTCGCCGATGTTTCGGAGAACAGGGTGAACCGAAAAGGGTTGAACTCGTATTTATTAGAACGGCGCAAACGAATCGTTCGAGTTTGGAACAAAGCTCTCGGAGTTCTTGGTTCTCAAATTGGAACAACGTTGTTTTAACTGTACTTTGGTCCCATGAAATTTTAATAAATCAGTCGAATATTAATTATTATTATAGTGGCTTTCGCGGATGTCATCTTATATTACATCGTATAATTATTAATTATTGAAGCAAATTATTAAATGTAAAGTATATGTATCATATGTTTAAGAAAAATTGTAATTTAATCATCAAAAACTTGATTCCAATGTGCTCGCGTAGAGAACAGCGCAATTCGCGTCGAACTCTGCCTTACAGAGAAACAGCGCCGCGTAAAATTCAGCCGTACCTAAGAGGTTAATACCGAGTTATTTCGACCACTGCGAGCGTACGTACAAGTCGTCTTAAGCCCGCGTTGAACTTTCTAAGCTGATTGCCGGTTCCAGCACTCGTGATAGAAGGAACACGTGGCGACAGTGGTCGATCGCTGCCGGTTCGTGGAAAAAGAGGCTACGCTTTCGTTTCTAAAAATTATTCTCGGCTCGGTCTCCCAGCGTGGCTCAGCTCGGGTCGGCCCGGCCCGCCGCGGCGCGGCGTCTCGAGCCGTGAACGCGGTCTGTGTTCTAATTAGGTCACGCACAGGTAGAGCCATTTTCATTACGTAGAGGACAGTCCCCGTGGTTCTACCTGCCACCGCATTGTTATCATGATTTATGACGCGAGACGAGTTAACGGGTCGAATTAGAACCGCGGGACCCACGGATCCTCCTCCTGCTTTGCCTCGCCTTGCCTCGGCCCTCAGGAAAATTTTCCACGTCCGATCGAATGATTTTCATGTGGGCGGATGGGGGCCGCTATAGTCCGCACCTGCTTGCTGGTGTGTGCTCCTTGTATCGGCGCACAACACGGGAGAACGCCTTACATAACGAAACCAAAGACCAAGACGACCGGAGCCAGGCAGACCGTGTCCATTGTTCGGTCTTTGGGTCATCCTTTGAACCCGGGAACCCTCTCCGAACCATGTACCCTTTACGGCGTTCTTCCAGTTACGTAACACTTCAATTAAGCTCCGAGAACCGGCAACCTTAATTCTTGCGATTGTCTCTCACGATCCTTCCGACTGACGCTTCCAGATATGTAAGCTTTTATAAAATGTAATTTGTTATTTAACCCTTCTATGGTCTTCATATGCACTTACACTAATAACGTTCGGGTCTCAGGTACAACTATAAAGATACGTGTAAGCCATTAGGTACTATAATACGATATTTTTAAGCCTATTCTATGAAAAGAATTAACATGAAAATACAAAAGGAAGCAAAAATGTACTTGTTGGATTGAAGGAATTTTACACCAATGAGACGGTAATTTGAAAAGACATTCATTAATACACGGTATGGGTCATGCAGCCCGAAACACTGTAGAAGAATTGAAGGGAAATACAATTGATGCTATTCGTTTCACTGTCCATGAAATACTAGCATACATCTTATATATTATAATGGGATAAATTTCATATATAATCTACGGAATACGAATGTTATTCGCTCCTTTTCAATTGAAAATAGATTGTTCTGTTATCAAAATCTAGAATTGGAAGTAAATGAAGACTAACAGAAATATTGTCTCACCCTATTACGGGAAGTATTAAGAAGGAAGAAGTGCTGACCAACCTAGCAGTGAAAGACGCCGTAATGCGAAGGTATAATGTCCAGGAGTTAATAATTTATATCCAGCGTCTACAGTAATTCGATGACGCAGTCTTGAACATTGTTCCTAATTTGTACAGCTACAAAATCAAACGAGTTGCCAGAAGTGCTTTATTTGATCCGCGAGGGTTACAGTAAATAAACGTATAAATAAATATTTGAAGTAAGCATCGTCCGGCTATAGGACGTATCTGGTCATTTTGATTCAACGTTCCCGTTAACTTTCTTCTTTACACGAGGCTCTCGAGTGGGGCCGCGCTTTAAAAAAAGGTCAAGACACTCAGAGATTCATGAGGACTCATCCCACGGGTCGCAGGTTGGGAAACTTCGGGTGTTGTTGCTCCGCGCGACACGTGCGTACCCTGTGATTTCTTTTTTTAAGTGGAGACCTTGCCTCTCCTGTGTGATACTTTATTTGGGAAATGGTGATACCGTGTGCAGAGCATGCAGCGAACGCATGACATAAAACAATGTAGCTTTCAGGGTGGGGTGTATAATGGCCTCGGGTACATTGCTTGAGGCCGTATACTGTAACAAACACGCGATAAATGCTCGGTTTTAGCATTTGCTCAAGTACATTGCTGGGAGTAACGATACTTAAGCAGCGCTCTCCATTTTGACAATTTGAAGAAACCGGCTATTTTTACTTGGCTGCTAGTCTTTAGCATATAATATTCGGTATTAACGAAATAATCAAAAGTGAATGGAGAACACTGAATTAAATAACGCAAGATAACTTCGAAATCAATTATCTAAAAAATTTGACACATTTCTTGCACAACATTGAATTGCAATCTGAACCATTAAAAATAAAGTAAAACAAATCATAATTTAAAAATATCTTCATTTGTTCTTCTAAAAAAAAAAAAAATCGAAAAATACCCATGAAAACAGTACCTGTCAAAATGACGGACTCTCTTTAAAAATCATCTATTTTGGTTATTTATTTTATCAATAAAAAATGCTGACGAAGCGTACTATCATCTCCCTACCTCTTCCCCTATCCCCACGTGATTCTCAGTTTGTTCTCTAACGCGACAACTGTCTCCAACGGTCGTATAAACGCTCGCATGCTCGTCCATCCACTTTTCCCGGCCGAGCGGAAGAATCCCAAAAAGGGTCAATGCTCGATTTATGACGCTACTTTCAATCTTACTCACCGTGTCTCTTTTACGTCCCCACCCCACCCCCCTCACCCCACCAACCCCCTTCCATCCACGTGCGTTTCTTAATCGGCGACGGGTTTCTTCGTACTCGATGTTTGTAATCAACGTGGATTACAATGACGGGCCCACTGTTTGCCGACGTCTTATACCTGCAAAATGATCTAACGGCGAAAACGCGCGTTGCAAAATGACCGCGAGAAAGCTGCTCGAAAAGGGGTAGCCGCCCTTGGGATTTGTAATCGCTTGTTACGCTCTCTAAACTAGCATGGTGGTCAATATTGGTTAATTCGATAATTCCTACCGATATGCTAGATAATTGCTAGTAATTGCTAGACATTCGAGATATTGTTGCTAGAGATTTGCAGGAAGTAGACTGGGAACTTTGAACTTTGCATCGTACGTATAAATAAACGGCGGATGTTGATACGACCGAAGCGTTCTAGAAAACTAAATACTTTAACCAAGTTCAGAGCTGTACATCGGATAAATAACTAAACATCTGCGAATTTTGCGTAAATGTACACAGCTTGCTTGCAAAGTATCGAAAACGCTGCAAGGTTTTCTCCGAGGCACGGGTCTGCAACTGGGATACCTCTTCGTTGCGTGTTCGCTTCTCTATGTATATAGTTACGTACAAGCGTTTCTTTTAGTGTAATTACGTCTTAAGGTCGCATCAGGCTCGCTAATAATAGACCAAAGATGTCTACGCAAATTTCCGCGTTCGCAGAAGTATTCGAGAAATACGAATCATTATAGTTCCACTGCCTTGCTGAAACAAGACAACTAAATTGTGTTCCCAACGCTGGCAATCAGGTATTCCGATTTTAAAATGAAATAATGACGTTCATTCTTTATTCTGGATCTCACTTCACTGTCAGACATTCCTGTAATTTTAGAACTCGGTGAAATGAAAAATGTACGTGAAATATACGGGGTGTCCCGGAATGTTCCAGTCAAATTGCGAGAACATAACCTCCTAGAGCTCAAAAGACGAAAAAATGTTATAAGAAGTTTGCGAATAAACGCTTTGTTAGAAAGATACAAAGAAATGGTGAAAAATGGTTACTCGTTATTTTTAATTCCTTCCTTGGATGTTTAAGGAAATAACTATCGAAGTTGCTAATATAATATCTTTGAAACAAAGCATTTCTTCGTGAACTTTATTTAAAATTTTTCCTTGATTTGGCCTCTAGATTAAGTTATCGGAGATTGTTCGGAAAGACTCGAGGCACCCGGTGGAACTAAAGTGTAGAAGCATGAACAATGAAGTAGAATCGTCGAAAATTTAAATAAAACAGTATTTGATTACCGGTGATTTTCGTGGCCTGGCAGTATGACAGGAAGCTCGACGATCGACCGTTGGTTTCTCTGAAACATTCACGCGAAATGTAAAATTAAAACAGAAGAATATAGAATGACCAGTAACTTTAATGAATGAGTAATTGTATCTAGTTCGAGAGGTCGAGCAGAGAGCGTCCGACGATCAATTGTTACGCTAACGGTGAGATTTTGTTGAATTAGCATAAGCACAATCGACAAACATCAATGATAAACGATCTTATTATTTGTGTGGAGGATGCCGGGCAACAGGTGGGACAAAATTGAACATTTTCTACAGCAATTGAATGACATTTGTCCTTCGCCGTGTTCGCGATTGCCCGATGCGAAAATATCTCCGCGATAGTTATAGACTGACCGTCTGCCAGGACACGCGCGCACGCAACTCGCGCTAAAAATACGTGCCGATGATTCAGCTTTATAAATGGGATCGATAAGAATTAATTTGTCGAAATTATCGAACGCCAGGAGGATCTAATCATCCCGGGAAAAAACAAAGCCGTTCAGCTTTATCTTATCGTAAATATTTATGTGTCAATATTCACCGATGTATATACGCACAGCGTATATTTTTAAGAATTCATACAATTTTCGTTGATTAGAACAACAATTTTCTTACGTCAGTTATAAATAATCTTGTATTGCGACTTTCCGAGCATTCGATATTCAAAAATCACTTTCACAGCATTTGCCCACTCATTCTCTGGCAATAAAATTCGCAAACAATTTTCCCTCGAAATCTGCGAAAGTCGTGGATTTAGTTAACTTGACAATGTATAAATACTGTTGTTACTTCATATACCGATTAGCTAAAACATCTGACAACGATAATATATAAATCTCATTTTTTAGAAAGGAACCTCAAATTCAATCGGCATAGTATTCGGCATATATTGTATTTTATGCATTTACTCGTTTTGAACGAGTTGTAGCATATATTAAAATATTTAGGAGCTTTCAATTAATGTAATCATATTTCATATTTAACCGATTTAATTTTAAATTTTTCTGTAATATAAACTTCATACAAAGTGTACAATTTGCGCTTCTACGTACAGATAGTATCACCAAAGAACAATATCTTAACATTATCTACAATAGCGATATCTATTTCATTCCAGCTAACACATAAAAAATACGACAAATTTTATTACAATACAATAATTTAGCCACCCTCTGTAGATGTAGTAAGATCGCCGTAACCAAGAGAAGCAGCTCCAGGCACGCAGTTGAAGAAATTACTAAGCAAGAGGTCTAAACGAATGCAAAACTACTACCAGCAAAAACAGTTTTATTAATGAAACCGGAACGAAAAGGTTGTGCATCTAATTGAATTTCTAATTTCTAAACCAAGACAAAAAATCGTCCCATATAGACCAACGCGGCAATCAACGTCAATAAAGTTTTTATTGCAGGCGATCAAGGATTTTACGAATGCAGCATTAAGATTCTGCGAATGGCGCGCCGGAAGTGCTCGAAACGACATAAGCAGTTCGAGAAAGCAAAGCCAGACGTTCGGGGGGTGGTTTTATACGCGCGAAACGAATCGCGTTCGCGAGCCACGTGTCCCGATTCCGTCGCGGCGAGTAATTACGCCCGGCCCTATGAAAAATTCTCGGCCGGTAATTGAATTAGTGCCCGCGGCCGGTTCCATTAGGAACACCGCGGTGTACGGTACGAGACGAAACGGAACGAAAAATGTTTCGTCGTCGAACGGGGTGAAGGCGGCGGGAATGTAATTGCGATTGGGTATCCAGTATATCCCGCATCGATCGAGGCTGCAGTTCGTAAACTAACCGGCGCGCGGCGGGTTACAGGTCACTGGGTCAACCCTGCCATCGATCCAACCCCACTATTGAAAATTCAGCCGCGTCGAGCGAGGCTCGTCCTCGTCCTCGTCGTGCTCTTCGTATCTATTGGGTGGGTGCTAAGGTTTTCGCGATTCTTCGTAGAAATAAACAAATCGTACCGTTTTTGCTGAAAATAATTTACTCCTCGGAGTTCCCCATTGGACGATGCAAAGCCTACAAAAAGTGTTTTTGTCCCGCACCCTCCAGTTTCCGAGATACCTTAGGAAATACACTTTCAATCCCTAACTACGATGGCTGTTGTCGTTCTTTCGGTATAGACGACGATTGATTAACCCTTCCAGTGCTGACTACAATAAAAAAGTATAACAGAAGAAATGTCGACTTTTGATATTATTTAAATGACTTTGTATTATATTCGTACTACATGGATAGCATTCAGGTTATGTTACTTGTACTTATGTTATATTAATATTGCAACTCGTACAAAGATCATGGAGATCTTTTTCATAAACATCACAAGATAAACGATGTGGTTCCCGCCTGTATCACGTCCTGACTAAATATTGAAAAGATTGAAAGAGATAATTGTTTGCTTCTGGCTTCTGTAATTTTGATGCGATCCTTCATTTATTAAGAATATTAAATTATACATGTAACCAAAATTTCAAACAGAGACCAGTGAACACGGATGGTTCCAATTTTATTAAATCGAGACAAAATTCTAGCGTTCTGTTGTCAATATTTAGAACCTAAAGTTAATGTATAAAGTGTAATCGTTCGAACAACGAATTTTTAGACTCCAATATTGTGTGCATTTTCAAGTTCTTTTTCAGTTTGCAGATACTTCTTTTCAACCCTCAGTTAATTAAGATGATTACATCTTGTATTCGAGCATCAGAATTTTCGCAACCACCCAATAGGTTCGGCCTTTTCGATCACTCCCACCCCTTGCCCTGTCTGTCTGTCTCCGTTGCGCCAGCGATCTAACCGTCCGATACTAATTATTTACGAATCGACCGTCACTGGAAACCCACCCCCGGAGACTACGGATATTTCCGTAACGAGCCGCCACCGCTGGAATTTGACCGGCTATTTGCGCCTTCCCTCCCACGAGTATATCTGTACACTGGCAGGAAACAAGGGGAGTGAATTGTTTCCAAAAAAATCTGCTCTTGCTCCCTTAACCCGATGACCCTTCGATGGCGTTCTATCCACCGATTTTGATGTCTCAAAACTGTCACCATTTTTTTCATTTGAAATTACACAAGTTTCTATTCAAATTCGAACGCTTTAGTAACCAGTTCTAATCATGAATCGTCTAATCGTGAAATCCAATTAGGTGAACATCGATCTCAAAGAATAAACAGACTGTCTACACCACTGTGTGTCATGTCGAAGAAACTCAATTCCATTACAGAAGTTGGAGTCAACGAACGAGAATAAATACCTCCAGACAATAATATCTTGAAAGCAAGCGTCCAGATGTGATTTACGTTCTTTTGTCTCCTAATGGCAGATTTATGGAACGATATTTCGTACTCGAAGCGATTATGGTTCCCTTTCCGAAGCAATCGAAGAAACGGTTCCTCCAGTCCGTTAGCAGAATTTCTATTTCGTTCGCGTCCGCAATATTTCACGATTGCGACGGAAAAGTGTTTTTTGCAAACCGTCGAGCTTGTAACACAGCAGAAACGCATAGCAACGCCGGACTTTCGCCATTCGTTCCGATGAATGAGGTCGCTAACCACGCGATTGGCTGCGTTTTGCATCGATCCGCAACTTTTTGCGGGGATGTCCGAAACCGGGCTCGCTCGGGCTGCATTCATATTCGAATGTGAAACTCCGAACCCAAAATGAACCGTGAAAAGGTGTCGCCATTCTTTATGGGCCGAGATTAATTACATCGCCGGGCCGTATTTGCACGCAGAAGTAAAAGTAGCGCGCTGCGAATCAAAATTTATCGTATTTGCTAGCTGCGACCATTTCGCCGGCAGTACTCATAATTCAGATTGGAGATATAAAACAATAGAAAGATCGAAAGAACTTACAAACACCGTCGCTATTTCAGCAGTCTAATTGCAACGTCTGCTCTTATGAAGTATGAAAGAACACGTCGTCTTAGAAATCACAATAATTATGATTGTTGTGTTATAATTTCAGATAACAGCACGTGTCGATTTAACCCTTTGCATTATAACCAGTTGAGCACGTGATGAAGATTTCATAGATGGTTTATTAAATGTAATTCTTCTATAATTTATTTATTTATTTAGTACTTAACGAGCATAGATTCTTGAATGTGTTATACAATACGACGGTAAAAGGGTTAGCATGAGATAGTAAAAGAGGAAAAGAAAAATAGATACAGAAACAGAATCTATCCTGGGTAGACATTAACAATTTAATTCAGATGAGTCTTAAGACGCTTTGATAGGGAATAATCGAATGAATACCTTGAATCAAGCATATATTATAATAAAATAGGAGGAATTTACATTTAATGCTCGGTAGGTTTAGTGTTAATAGTATCGCCAGTAGTAGCTTAGAAAGCAATATCTCATGCTACAATCGAGTTGCAAGCTAAGTAATGGCATGTATCGATGTCGTTTGATTTCCTTGCGTAAAGTATGAAATTACGGTCGTCACGAGTACATATGTACCGGTGAGTAACGAGTGTGTTAATGGCCCAGGAAGAAAATCGAGCGGTGTTCCGATTGAAATGTCGATTCGAAAGGAAGCAGAACGAGATAAAGACATCGATTGCGAAAGAGGAGCGAGCGCGCGCGCGGCCAAAATGTCAAGATCGTGGCTTTATCGAGCGAGAAAATTGGTCTCGCCGGTGTAAGTCCGCTCTCGCGGCCGCTAACAAGCCAAGGTTTCGCGTAACGCCGACGAATATTCATCTAAGAATAGTGAAATTCCAATGGCACTTGCTCATCTCAGTTACATAATTGCAGAAAAATCCGAATGAAGCGGAAACGGTGACTAGCAGACGAGAGATACCGCTTGGCAAACGCCAATGTCGAATGTCTCTGTCTCGTCCTTCGTAAACGTTTATGTTATTATTACACCATCGCCTTGCAACAGTGCCACGTACAAGCAATATTTTGAACATCAAACTTCGTTCGAAACTCTGACGTATATTTTCTACCTGATATACACTAGCTGTCACGAAATTGTGTCATTCCGTGCATCGGCAGCAGAAATTGCGACCTTGCCGGCAGAATGATTTGAAAATACCTGTTCCGTGCGTGTGCTAAAGAGGAAACATTTTTTGATAGCCTGCTATTGTTCAACAAATTCTCGGTTGTGCCCATACAGTAAAACAGTCCTCGACAACAGAAACAAGTTATAAAATCATCAAAGAATAGTAATTCGAACGAGGGACTTTGTTATAGAAATGATTGATATCAGGCAATCGAGGTGATACTTTCCATGAATGAGGTATGCTTTCCACATCTATGGAACTAGAACCGAAAATTCATCGAATGCGTATGGCGTTTCTGAACAGTAATTTCAATAAAAATCTGCAGCATAAGCTATTTAGTAAAAAAAACTTTGATGATTCGTTAGAAGAATACGTTCCACATCTACAATGCCTTCTTTAATAAAATTATCCTAAGTAACGTTTCCGATCATTCAGAAAGTAAATATTTGAATTAATAAAATCATTCTTAAATATGTGAAAACAAATAAGTGGAATTACATTTGAAACTGTACGAAGTATGTAGAATATTCTAGCTTTGCTTAAACTTAAAATATCTTAAAATATCCTGAAGAGTGATAAATTAGTAGAGAAGGCATTGTAACAAAGGCAGTACAAGAGTAATAGAATCTGGATAGGAATAATTACAGTTGGTTTTATTCGAAAAGAAGATAGAATATTGCAAAAATGTAGTCTCGAGGAAATGTTGTAAAGATTATTCGGTCGCATTGTTCATCTCGCAGTTCGGCTTGGAAACGGAAGAACGTTAAAAATGTAGAGTATGACAGCGTTTCTATGAAATCTGGGAGCAGAATGCAAGCTCCTGGCCAGGAGAAAACGCACGAGCACACTGGATCCTGGAAGGGTACAAGGAAGCGCTTTGCGAGCGGTTCTCTCGCCCCGAAGCATGCGCGCGCGGTAGTTGGGGTGAATCTGGGGCTCGATTCCCTTTGCCCCATTGAAATCCAGCCCCCTCGCCACTCTTCGTCCCTCTATTGAGCCCGTTCCCTTCCAGGAGGCAGGTGGCATCAGGGGTGAGACGATGGGGTGACCAGGGGTACCCGGGGGATGCAACGAAAACAGTGGGAAGAACCGGGAACAGAGAGACGAGCAACAGTAAATTGTTATTCCCGCAAAACAAAACGATCCCGCTCTCGTCGACGACAGGAAAAACACCGAATTCGAGCGATTTTAACCTGTCCACACCCTATGGAACTTTGTGTGACCCGAACCTACAGCTTAAAAACCATCTGGAATCACGTGTGTTTGCGTTCCGAAACACTGGAGACCGTTCGCAAGTATTTGGAGATAGATGCGGTGATTTTTGTAAACTTTAGATTAGGTTGCGAATCTATCTGCAAACCCGCATTTTCATTTTTACAAGAATTAGAAATCAAGGAGGGTTTTCTTCGTTAATTAAATGATCACCTATTGTAAAAAGAAAATCAAAATGCTATTATACCTTATTAAACGAATGTTCAACTCACTCGTATTCTTTGAAAGAGAGGTTGAAAAATCGACAGGCTATTTACTTATTTCATTTAGGCAGATATAAAATTCTATTCTTTCAGAATCAATATTTAAGCGTTTAAGTAAAAATAGATGCACGAGGGGTTATTAACACAATACTAGCAATTTATCGCAAATCATGTTTAGAGGTCACGTTCTACAGCTGGAAATACGTTTACAAAATAACTAGTACGATTATAATTACTATTTTTTCGAACAAGATTTTGCAACTACATTACCTAACAACTGTTGACAATATAATTAGGGAGACAGTAACGACACCTAATAATGTGATTAGAAAAAGAATTCCGTGTTTCCATTTTAATCTGCATGACCGTAGCAAAGAAAATATATGTGTAGAGGTTTCAGTTACAACATAAAATATATATTTATCTTACACCGTATTGAAGTGCGTATTCATTGTTGAGCACGCTGGTCAATAAAATATGACATTACCGAGTTGTTTTTTCCAACTTTACGCTATCGAATGCTGAACAATGTGTTCTCTCAGTTAAATAGAGTCACATGGTGATAAACGCACATATGTTTTCTCGGATGCACCGCGGGATAGGGATGAAAACGCGACGCTAAGGAGGGAAACTGATCTATCCATCGCAATTAAGATCGAAGAAATTCCGAAATGAAAAACGACAAGCTCAACTGTGGCATCGCATGGGAGCATGACCTAAAAAATGGAAGACGGTGTACAGAATTCGCGGTTCGCAGAGAACTCGCCGGTGCATTCTCGACGCGGCAATCGAATGCCGCGATTGTTCTTCGGCTTAACCCGACCGATAATTTCTGCCTGACGACAGCGTCGACAATTAGAGGCTGCGCCCCGCGGAAAAGCGGGACGAAATGTTCCGTAACAAGCTCCACAATGGGGGTTGCGAAGCAATGGGGGGCTGGGGCGCGGATAAGAGTCGCAGGGGGAGAGAAGGCCGTGCGCGAGCCGGAGGACCGTGTACAAGGGTGCGAGAGAGCTCGGTGGAGAGAGAAAAAGAGTGAGGGAGAACAGACGGGAAGGGGAGGAGAGGAGAGGAGAAGAGAGGAGCAAACCAGGGCGCAAGTATTGATCCCGAGCCGGCGGGTAGTTGACACATTTACCAAAAGCTTTGCGTGGTCTAGTTTCGGTCTCTGAGGTCGCAGGAGAAGAGCGGCGAAGGAAATAAACCTTGCTCGCCTCGCTCGCTCGCCCGTACGTCTTTTTCCCCCCGTTGTTGAATTTTCCACGAGGCCGGCCGACCTACATTCCGATTAATTAAAGCCTCAATTGCGATTGATTTCAACGGCGGCGACGGCGGTGGCTGCGGCGATGACGGCCACACGACCGAATATCGCCGCCCATCCGAGCCAGATTTATCGGCGGCCTGCTGCCGAGCCGGAACGGGGACACGAGAAGAATGCGAACTTCCGAGACTCAGACCATCGACTCTCTGTCTCCGTCTCTCCCTTCTCTCTCTCTCTCTCTCTCTCTCTCTCTCTCTCTCTTTCTCTCTTTCTCTTTGCCTCTCTCTCTTCTCTGTGTGTACCGGTATCATTTTTTCATTTCTTTTAATGAGACTCTCTTTAGTCGCTGCAAAATTGTATAGAAAAATCACGCAATTTCCGTTTATGAAACGCCGTGACTTTCTTGCGAAGCTTTTCCTAAACGCGACGTATCCCAGATTTTAAGTGTTAGAACGGGTGCAGAAGAAATCTCGTTAAGTGGCCGTGAGAAAATAAAGACGACGCATAAAATGAATTGAGTCGGGCTTGAGCGAGATGCGACACACGTTATTAATAAACGTTCAACTTGGTTTTGAAATTCATATTTATTGTAGTGTATTGATCAAACTGAATTTTACCAGGATGTTTAAAATGCAGATGAGCTAAAATATCATCCATTAAATTACTTTGGTTTTGTGGGAATTTCTGAGGCTGACTTTTGGCACTCATCCTGTTAAAAACGGAGTTAACCCTTTGGCATACAATATCCTTCGCGGTTGTAATATTAGAACTTTCCAATTATTTTCTTTGCAAAAGAAGGGAAACGTTTGAGTATTGGTAACAGAAGCATGAAATTTTATTCAGATTTAAAAGAAGAAAGTAATTAATAGAGTCAGCGAATTTTGCTTGAAATTTTCGTTATGTTTAAGACATTGGTCTTAGGGAGGTTTGTCCTACATAGAAAGTGGGACGTGACGATTCCCGCAACGGAGGGATAGAAAATGGATGCAGCTAGGAAAGAAAGGCCACAGGACGAGGTCCAGGTCATAAATCGCGGTCCGGGTGGACCCTCTGGAAGGTTCGAAGCGAACTATCACTGTCAGACCGCCTCCTCCGTCACGTTAGCGAATCGTTAACACGTACCTGCAGTCCTCCCACGATTTTGCCAACCAATAGAAACACGCATCCTCCTGAAAACGCGAAATCCCAGGGAGTCGTGTGATCGCAGCGATCGAACCTTAAAGTATATTCCTGAAACGAAGTCAGATTCCGTGAAAGGATGCGTTCGTTCGTTTAACCCTCCAACAATTACGCCCAGTTGCTTTTGTCAGACTTTCCACCGTCGCTTTACCCAGCGAAGATGTTTCTCTCTCTCCCTTTAGCTCTGTCTCACGTTTTGTTTCGCCCCGTTTCGCTCCAGCCGCGGCGAAACCGGGTCGAGCTTTTCTGGGACGCTTCTGTTTCCGAAAGTTCAAACACGAAGAAGGGATTACGCAAATATACGAGCCTCTATGATTAGATAGTGGATCGACCATACCGGCGTAGTCGTACTAGAAGACGCGTGGTGTATATTTACTGCTGCTATCGCATTAAAACTGGCCACTCCGAGCTGGCTCAGATATTTTATCACGATTAATTCTTCCTTTCGTGGTTTCCTGAGCCGATAAGGGGAGAAGGCTGCTATCGGCGAGCGGAATCGCGAATTTCGAGGGAACTTTTCCACTTTTTCCTCACGATTCTGCGTCACGTGGGAACCTAAGCCGTCAAACGAGCTGTGCCCTCCCATTTTTCAGCGTTTCACACGCGTTCGTTGCAATTAGACTGCGGTCATCCTCGTAAAAATTTCCCAAGCACTAAAGTGCAAAGTTCGGTGAATGTATTTATGTACAGTTCACCAACAATTCGTATGAGAAAAACGAACATTAGATTAATTAATCAAATTGTTGCACTCCTGAACTTTCATTGTTTTAATTTCATCACGATGCTTTATGCAAAGTGTTCGAGTAAGCTATGAATAAATAAATCCATTCGGAGTAAAAACAATTGGCGAACAATAAAGTAAAAAGTTCAATGAATGTACAATACAGTTTAGTAATAATTCTTGTAACAAGAATCAACACTGCATGAATTGTGTAAATAGTTGCAGTTTTAAAGTCCAATTGCACCGATTTTATAAACGTTCCCCTTGTCAATGAGATAACCCACACTGCAGTGGACGTTCGACTCGGTTCCAAATACACGGGAAATGAAATATACGTGTGCCAAAAAATTTAGTAAAGTTCAGACTTGATGAAGATACAGTTTCCCCGATCCATCTTTCGACCCCATTTCGTTCGTCACGGTAGCTCAACTCCGGCGATCATTTTCCCACGGAGTTTCAGGGCGCATGACTTACGGGGGACACGATAAGCATTGTTTGGCAGTGAGAGTTAGGGGAGAAGAGCGGCAAAAAAGAAAGATTTGGGGTACGGGAGGAGGAGAGGAAAAACTGGAAAAATTGAATTGGTGATCTCATACGGGGAAATCCCGTGGCTTGAACTCGGGAACACTGCCAAATGGGTCAGAGCTCGTATTGAGCTGGTACAGCAGCTACAGCGTTGTACTGCTGACCTCAGCCCCTCCCCCGCCTCTCGGCTCCCCTCTCGACGCCCACTTGTCCGTCCGACCCCTGTACCCCCGGCCCATAGATCTGGCGATCTAGAGCGATTCTAGAGCGAGGCCAGCGACGGAGAGCAACTATTCTCTCGCGCTGCTCATCTTATGTCACTCGTTTCTTGCTTCTATTGTTCCGCGAGCGTTGTCCGCCATCGGTTCTGCTTGCTCAAACTAATTCAATGAGAATTAACTCGGGGACATTTAAGAGCGCTTTCTATCCTGCAATGGGGTTGCTGGAGCATTCCTGACATACTTTTTGGGGCCATTCTGTGCAATAATTTGCAGTATTTTCTTTCATTTAATATCTGAGTTATGTTTGGCATTTTAGATACCAGAAGCTTGCCGATTAATCAGTTAGCTGTCGCAATATCTTTGAAGAGTGTGTAAGCTACTGTAATCATAGTGTACATGTTTTATTTTCTTCATATTCTGTTTAAATACAACACTTTTATAAAATACATAATGTAATAGAGAATATTAAAGTACATATGTCCTTCTCACCAGTTAGCAACATTTTGTGTTATGACGAGTGTGCTCGTCAAAAACAGCTAGTTGGTTAATTGACGACGGTAATCGAGGCCATTTTGGTCCAGAATTTCAAACACATTCAGCTAAACAGCTCTTGGTAATTTGTTTAAATGGGAGACTATTTTGCTAGAATTAAGCCTTTAACCGCGGGAAAGGTTTCGATTTTTCGGTATGAAATCGCGGGCTAGTTCTATTTGTTGTGCAGATACTTCCTAAGAGTTAGTTTAAAAACGATATAAAAGAAAAATGAAGACAAAATGCAGAAATTAAAACATTCTTTTTTAATTTTTCTTTGCTAAATTTTACAAAATATTTAAAACGCTAATTCCACGTTGGCCGGGGTTGGAGGATTAAATGACCCGAGCATGTTGCCTGTACAATTATCAAAAGAGTGCAATTTTCACAACTATGCAATAGCTCTAGAAATGCTAATAGGTCATTCTGTTGTTTCAAGTGTAACATCAATTTATTCAATCGCCGGAAGTTGAGTAATTAGGTTTAAATATAGTGGGTCAAAGTAACCGTAGTCCAAAGGTTAATGCAGAAATTCGGTTTGAGTTTAGCGTTGACAGGAGCAGTTTGGCAGCGGCGACGCTAGATGTATAATTGTGCAACTATAGCAATCGCGTGTGCGGTTTCGCGCCGAGTTTCTATAGCGGCATCGTTACGTCCGCTTCGATGTCCTTACTTCTATGCACGCTTTCGCAACGGAACAAATGGCAATTATCGGAGTACACGTACACTCGAAGTTAACGATACACGGTGATATACGCGTTCACAACGGCCCCGAAATGAATTGAGCCGAACGGGGCGCATGCGCAACAGGAAGATAACAACAGACCGAACTACGGGTCAAAACAGAGGCCGAAATGTCCCACTCCAGTGGACATTTTAGCAACAATTGTGTACGAAAGTTTGCTTACAGGTGAGGAATTTTTAAGTGCCATATATCTATACAAAGATAAATACAAAGCCAGCAGGATTAAAAAGATAACGATGATTATAGCTAAGCTGCAAGTTATACACATTTTTGCATTGCTGAATACTTTAAATATTTCACCAAACTTGGTAAATTATCTTAGGAAATTCCAGAAAACATAATAGAGTCTCTTATTGTCCGTTTTCATCTGAAGCTTCATTTGATCGTGAGAAATATCACAGGACACAAGGGACACGAGTTATTTTCTTGCGTCGACTGCAATTTTATCGCGAAGCAAAGAATAATTAAGCAACAAATACCGATGTGTCTCCATTTCCTTTTCCCACGAAGAAAACTTTATGCAATAGTTCTCCGTGACCGGAAAGCACGTATTACTTGAAATTGGAGTTTCCGTTTTAATTGAAGGTGGTTCCGGGTCCGAGAACCGATGGAGCTTCTCTTTATGGTCCCGCTGGGTTCACTATGTCACGGTATCGTTGCCAGCGACTATTAGATTGGCCGGCTCACGCGAATATGTTCGTTCGATTCGAACATTCGAGCAGTCGGGATCGGCCACTGGTAATGCTATATCCCTCTTTATTATCGCCATCAACAATTCAGCTTCGTTAGCCAAAGGATCTCCGCAGAAACGTATCGTAAAAGAGGGAATATGAATAATATTTCTGGATAGAAGCTAATGGCACCGCAGGGACATCAATCTTGCTGTTTAATTTATCAACGGTGTCTGGTAATTGTGCGGGTTTCGGCGTGAAAAGCTGCATAGTAATGTAGGTCATGGCATTGTTTCTTCCACCGTTCGTAGCCTTTTACGCACTCGCGCGTCAACCGAGTATAATTGCCGTCCGTGGCGACAAAGTACCGTGGGCGGATCAAGCGAAATTTCATTAACTTTTCATTCGGCGAGCATAACAAAAATATAATCCATCGTGTTGCCGTCTGACTGAATAGCCTTTCGGTTCTCTCGATTTGGATTCGTCATTTCATTCCTGCTGCAGCCTCTGCATTATGCAATTAAATGCGGCACATGGTATTAGCAGATTCGAGTACCAATTTTGCTAACGTTACAAATTATTTCGCTGGGCAATAATGTAACGACACTGAAGGAAAACTAGGTCAACGAATGACCAGAAAAATACGCACGAGGTTGTTGACTTTCCTACGATTTCTTTAAACAAATGAGTCTTTGTATAGCGTATATAATAGTCAAATATAATCCTTAGAGAACGGAATTCGACGTTAATCACAATATACAATTTTTCCGTGTTCCTATATAGGATGGGCGTGGCTTTATGGCTCCTCGTTTCGAGAAAACCCTGCAGAGCAATGTTACCATTACTTGGTCTAGAACGATCTAGGACAAATTAAACCGCTTCAGATCCTACCAGAACTCTGATAAAAACTAGCTGTCTCTTTTTCTCAACGTGTAGGTTGTTCCGAGTGGGCGTGGCCTTCTGGCTCCGCATATCAACAGAGCCGCAGCAGTACTCGAAAGGGCAACCTGTTTCCCAGGCCGCATTTACACTCTGCAGCAACGAAGTTTGGGCCTTTCATCTCCTGATTTTGACACTGGGACCAGTTATCTTTCGCATTACCGAGTTCGATAAGGGGACGTTACAACAAGGCCCAGAAATTGGGCGGACAAAAATGTCAGGCAGATCGTGGTGAAAACAGAAACGTGGGGAGATAAGAGAGGCAAAGGGCCGTTCGACAGTTTATCGAAGCACGTGGCGTGGGACACGTGCCTGAAGGTCGTCGCCCGTCTATACCGGATTTTGTTTGATCTCCCTCTCCCATTACCGCACTCTTCGCTCCTACTCGACCGGCTAATCATCCGACCCCTTATCCTAATTCTAGTCTGGCTCAACTAACTAATAGAAAACACACTCGCCCAGAGATTTATTGGGAAAGCATACTTGTAACGATGTTTTTGTAAAAGACGGTTTTACATTAATTTCACAGCGAAGCGAGCATAAGCAATCGTCGCGACAGAAATTAGGATCAAGCACAGCCGGAACATGATTCAACAATTTTTTTCTCGCGCGAATGACGGATGAAAAATTACAGGCGCGGTTGCAAATACGCTTAATCGATATTTAAACTCTGCACCTTGCCTGCAGCTTTCACCTTTATTAATTCGTTCTCGGTGTCGCAATTTTTTTTACGCAACAGCATGGGTTTCTGTATTACTCTCAGCGTCAGCCCCATTTAACCGGGGGTTGACCGAGAGCGCACATAAACGTCGTCAAACCGCAAACGCGAAAGCAAAGTCTGTCCGTCGAAAGTCGATGGCCGGGCAATAAAAAGCAGGCGTTTAGGGACCAGTTTTAGAATCTTAGCGTGGTTTAATGGGCCCTCCAGTCAATCCCACCGCCATAAATTATGGTTTCGAAACGGCTCCCGTGATTAGTGCTCCGGAAATACCCGAGAAACTCCAACTTAATGTCACAGCAAAGTATAATAGAAATTTTAACATTGTCCTTACTCACACTTCCCAATAATCCATACAATCATAAATCAGTATTATCGATCCCGTAGCGCATTTAATAGTCGTTAATAGTCTCCGATTTATGAATCAAATATGCTGAAGCGATTTATGTGAACAGGCTTAGAACATTCATGATAATTGTCGCGTTACGATTAAAAGAGACAGTGTTCGAGACATTATTGTATAAATATGGCCCCGTCTTGTGTGCGATGGAGAAGGTAATTGAGGTATGAAGTAGTATTACGACCGAAGGCGATGATCTAGCAAAGGTCGGCCGTTTTCGGCCATCCTCGCGATTAAGCCGGTGTCGTTATGCAAGCACCGGCGGTAATTTACGATATGGACGAAGTAATTCTTGACGGAACGGTGAACCGGCTGGTGAGTTACGCCGAGGCTGGAACACTGCAATCCCCACGTGAACCAACCGCTATTAATAGGAACCAGCCGCACCTATTTATCTTGCATAGGAGAGTCAAGTGCAGCTGGCCGGCCAGCAACTATAATACCGAGCCGACAAACAACCTCTCGATCAACGATTCAGCGTTGCAATCCTGCGACCACTGTTCCAACCATTTTTCGAATACAGCTCTTTAAACCGACTCGTGTCTCCCGCTTTCATCGGCTTTGCTCCCTCGACATCGTATCGCAGCATGATTTTTGAGATAAAGAATGGTTCGATTTCGACAAGTCAAATGTTTGGAAATTCTGTATACATTTCATACAATTTTGTATACATTTCACGTCTGGCTACATTTTAAGATAACACAGTGTAGTTTTTATCGAGGATATCATTTTTCATGGCTATTGTGATCCAAGTCATTGTATTAATTCTAAAGAAGCGAAAACATAATCTTAATCAATATAAAGGTTTATCAATTATCTTGGGAGCTCGAATAACACAGATAAAAATGAATTAACGAAGCGACGGTCGTATGAAGCAGGGATTGACGATACGATATGCGATAAAATGAGAGTAAAATCTGAAGAAGATATTATTATTGAGATATCATGGCAGCCATAAGCAGCAGCAGTTATTTACTCTAAACTTGTTAATTATTCAACAACAAAATCATTCAGGAACAATTTGACTCTTGGCAACTCTCGGATACTAAAAATTATATTCAAAGAGTAAATATGGTTGCTCCGATTTTACTATGGATGATGCATTGAAATGCGGAGGTCATGCGTGGCACAGTTCCCGCGGCCGAAATACTGTTCGAAAAAGATCGATATCGGATTCGGAAGCGATGAAAGGGAAATTACACGGGCCGCGTAATTAGCGTGCGGCCGCTATCGGAGAGGAAGTCCACGTCTCTCCTTCATCTGAGAGAGTCCGCGATCCAAGCAGGAAACAATGAGACCGATAAGACCGCTCTCTTTCTCTCTCTCTCTCTCTCTCTCTCTCTCTCTCTCTCTCTCTCTCTCTCTCACTCTCACTCTCTCCCTCTCTCTCGTAGCCGGTCGTTTCGTTGACGCACGCGTAACGCCTAGCTCTCGTACGCTCGAATTTCTATACTACTACAGAGGACCATCTATCCTCATACAAGTGTTCCGTCCTGATAAGATAAATGGTGACACATTTTTTCGAGAGCAAGAAACGATCCGTTTCGTATGCTGTCTGTATCTATTAAAAAATCTATATCGCGTGCGGCGGGCCCACGGAAAACTCTGGCAACGTCGCATTGCTCTGACAACGCTGCGCTCTTATCGAAAAATAGAAATTGTCGATTACGCTCAATGAACGTCTAATTTGACGGAGTTGCGAGTTCTTTTCCATTCCAGCCTGAAATTACAATTTTATTCAGTAATAATTACTCGTTGGAAAAATCACGTAGGGAACATCCTTCAGGAAGTTTCGGTGATGCATAGAGATCTAGATTCCAATCATTGTACAAAATAAACATATTTCGCGTGAATAATCAGAAACAGACACGAAACAAAACTGAATGATTTTAATAACTCGAGAATAGTAACAATATCCTTAAATTCCTCTAGCACCTTCCATAGTTTTTCATTTCACTTATTTATCTTTGGCTTAAATGCATAAAGTAAGCGGTCTTACTAACACCACAATAGAAGCGATAACAATGTTATCAGAAGCTGGCCTCTAGAATTATTTCAAGAGAGAATCAACTTCCATCTGTTACAGTAAGAATCCCAAAGATAGTAAAAACTGACTGACACTAAAACATCGTCTCTTTCGATGTTAAAAATGACATAGAAAAACGACTGTGAAGCTGGAGCATGAAACGAGCCTCGAAGCTTGCGTGTACAAATGCAAAAATGTTTGAATTCGCCAGCCACAATCACCCGACGCTATGAGAACACATGTAAACGAACGCGAGGAACAAAATTGCGGGTTTACGTGTGTTCGTTTTCATTGACTTCGAGGTCTGCCAATGGTCCACAGCCCGCGGATCGTGTCAACTTCCGCGTTCGCTTTTGTGCGTATAAAGCTGAGCGGGTTCCCCTATAAGAGAACGCGTTCCTCCGCCAATGCGTCCGGACGGACGTGCGTGTACACACCACGTGTCCTACCCTCGCGTGACTCGGTACCGGGAGCACGTGGCCCCCCACCACGTGTCCCTAGGGTCCACCGATCGCTCCCGGAGAAAAACACGGGGAAAAGATAGATCCTAGAAGGGCGAGGGGGAGAGATATAGAGGCAGAGGGAGGGACGCACTGAAAGAAGACGATGGAAATCGGTGAGAAACCGATGGTGAGGTTCCACCGAGGAGGGCGATCAAGTAAGACGAAGGTTCGGAACGATCAAGACACAGGGGGCAGCTAAAAGGGGAAGGTGAGGTACCTACAAAGGCCATGCAAATTATTCAAATTAGAACAACATTTTGTTCCTGCTGTCTTTACCCTTTTCCTGATCGATTGTGCGCATGCATATGCAAGCAACATGGGGGTGTGCACTAACGCCATTTGCAAAAACATTGGAACTTGCATTTAGGGACGATCTTCTACTGGTCGGTTCCAGATTTTGGTCTGGACTAATTCGAAAAAACGTTTGAAAAGATACTCCTTCGGTACTGAACGTCTTTGTTCGATGAAAGTGTATGTGAAAGAACCGCTATCTCCTATATTTACTACTAGACATTTTTTATTGTATTATATTCTTTGCATTAAAGATTCTTTAATTATTTTAGAAAATGCTAAATCTTCAAAACCAAATGTTTGAAATATTCCAAATGGACAATACAGAAATTATTTAAAAGCCCTTGAAAAGCACAAAAATAACAGTCCAACCGAAACAATTACCCATATCTTCTTCTGTACGGTCTTATCTAAATGGTCGCGCTTCGTAGAATGAATTTGTGGACGTGACGTATTTTAAACATTTAAATTTCCAATTAAATCGTCGACTAAATATGCGTGATGAAGAACAAAGCTACGGGACGTAGCGTGCGCAAGAAATGGAAAACAGTTGATAAAGTCCCCGTGACGTTTGTTACGTTTGTTACCAAAGACATCGTCGATGCAACTACATACATGTAGGTATAATGTCCCCTTTGTGCGAACCATTTCGATAGCAAGAGTAGTTTTTTTGAGAGATCACGATATCATAGGCTAGATAAGCAGTTATCTAGCGAGACAGCCTTTATCGATTTTTTGTCCCGAGTGTACTAATCGAACCTTGATTTCGATCGGCGGCAAACAAATCGTCAGGCGGTGCTATGACACGACCACCTCCACGATGCTACGTACGCTATTACAAATTGCGCTACGCCCGCTGGAAACCGAAGATAAATGGATCCCCATCCCCTGCCACGGAATCTTCCACTTATCATAGCCAGTGGCGCAACGACACACGAAAAATATCGCGTTTCGTGCACGCTATCCAACCGATGTGTACATATGTATCGCAAAGGCAGCCCGTCGGACAGCGACGAATATTCAATAATTTATCGAACATTCGATCGTCTTTCGAATATTCCGATCTACAGAACATGAATCTTCAATCCTCCCTGGTAAATATTTGAAGGCCTCCCAGTCAAGGTCGAGCAAGGTCTTCCATAACGAAGCACAGCCTTCGTTAGCTTCCAAACTACCTTCCTGATCCGTGATTGATTGTTAGAATATTTCCATTTATTTATTGCTACATTGCTCATCTTTACGCAAAATAAAAATGTTGCTCACTAACAAGAGCGTGGAGGTTTTAACCAGAGATTGGAAACAGTTATAATTCTGGTTCCGGTTCTTGAAACAGTTATCGATGATCGACAAAGTATCATAACTGGTACAAACTACGTAATATCGGTTAGGATTCTTCAGATCTGCTACTTTTTGATCCTCGGTTTCAGTATTACAAAGATGCGATCATGCCGCGCGAATTTTTTACTCGAATACAGAATCCACGCTTTGAATAGCGGTTGTAAATACAATTTTTTTATTACATATAATAGAAGTTGAACCGAAAAATAACAATTACTACTTAATAATTAATTAATTAATTAATTACTACATAAATAATAATTAACGTAGAACTGATGTGATATCGGTTTGAGAGAACCAAAACCAATGTGCATTAGCCAGTTACTTTGTAACAGTTATGAGATTCTTTCGGTTTCTCGTAACCGTTTTAATGGATAGGTAACGGTTTATAACCGTTAATGTTTGAACTTCTTCAATGCTTGGTTTCAATCGAATGCAAACAAAGTATATTACCCGGAATACGAATAGCTAGCGATTTAACGACTCCGCCATTGACTGGAGACCGTCGAATTATTATTGAGCGGACGATCGACCAGTCGTCATTACATCGGCTACCGACACCATTATCGAACGTGACATCGATTGACCCGTTCTAATTACAATATTCTTACGCGTTGCGAAACACGTCTGCAGCGGACAGTTCCATCAAAAGGCCTGCGTCACGATCGTCGATCGGGGATGGATCGGATCGAGAATTGATCGGCTCGGGGGTCAGATCGGAGAGGAGATACGATCCGCGGATCTACGAGGCTACGAGTTCACGCGGATTTATCAACGGAACGTTGCTGGCTCAAGGAAGCCGTCATGTATCGACGAGAGCACCTTGGGATTCTTGTTACTTGGTTCACTCCTTGGTTACACAACCGGCTCTCCCGCCAACTCGGCCAACTATCGACCCCACCAGCTTCTCGCTGCCCCCTTTTTCTTCCGTCTTCTCTCTCTCTCTCTCTCTCTCTCTCTCTCTCTCTCTCTCTCTCTCTCTTCGCCTCTTCCTGCCTTTCTATCCGATGTGCTCCCCTCAGCCTCTTTTATTCCAACCCCATCTCTCTGTGTTCCTTCCTTTCTCTTTTGACAACCTCCGTCCTTCCACTCTTTTCTGCCGACCGCTTGTCCTTTCTCTGCAGTCCTAATCCTACGTGTCACTCCACTGGAGTTGGTCCTTCCGCGCTTCGTCTAAAGGACCTTCTAACGTTCGCTAGCATGAATGTTAACCTGTTGACCGGGTGGTTTCGGGGATGCTGAATAAATTTCAGGGCTTCGAGGGAGGAAGAACGACAACGGTTGAACGCGGAAGAGAAGATAACCCGTTGGACCCGGGGACAGGTCCATCTTGAGACGCACTGTTCTTTTTACGCTGTGCTATGTTTAATTTTCCTCTAGGTTGCTTCAACATGGTCCAATTTGTTAACAGACTCCGTTATTTTCTCTGTTATAAGCGAATCCAACCGAAGTAGCCATTTGCTTCAGCTCTCTGGTCAAGCAATTCTTATGACTACACTACGGATTTTATACATTTATGACAAAAATGATTAGATCGAATTTAGAACAGTCAAAATACTTAAGAAAAATACCGTTGAACTATTTTGGACTCATCATAGCGATTAAAAAACGAAATAAACATCTATGTAACTCCTGTGTCTTGTAATTAGACAGGAGAATTTTGATTTTACATAAAAATCGACAGATTACTTATGACCTTAGGAGGCAGAAGTAAATGGCGGGAATGTTTTACTATAAAAAAATTTAAAACTTAAACTGGTCTAAAAGTGATGATGTCTGGAGCACTGTGCAAAAGTGGAGGGTCAATCGGAAATGTCGTTTGAATCTCGAATGCGATATCCTATGACAGTAAAGGTTCGTCAGAGACCAACTTAGACATTGCTTCCTCGAATCGTGGAAGGTCTCAGGATTGAGAAACCGTAGTTAGGTAAGTAGAGCGCTGCCAAATCTGTTCGCTTTTCCGTCACACTTGACAGTGTTCCTCGTCGGGGACGCTTCATAATCTGCTAATTAACGAGTTCGCTTCTTGATAATTGTCTGCAAAGCGCGAATCAGATCGCAACGCCGCGGTGTTGTCCCGTCGTCCTCATCGGTGTGATTTACGTCACGAGTAAATATGCGAAAGCATTATTATCCAGACGACATGCTACAGTTTATCGTCTCGGTGGGATCTCAGACTTCCCGTATCGCAAGACTGTTTCCTGACACACGGTCAGGCCACGTGACCGAATAATACTTTTCAGCCACGAATTGTTTGGGTCGCTTTCAGAGTCTTATCGTTGTTCGACAAAAGTTAGGGCCCGCGACAGAAATTTCCTTCGACGGGATCGGAATTCTTCCTTGAAGACCAGGCTCTCGGCGGACAGTTCTTGCCGACAACTTCTGTAGCGGCTTTCAATACCCTTCTCAACGATTTTGCATTTTATGCTAGAGAAATGTTGCAGATTAAGGGATCTACGAAGATCAGCTCTGAACTTTTCGACGAAGGAAATACAGGGAAACTGAATAACCATTGCTCTCTTCCAATCCCGTTTCGAACAATTCTGCATTTTACGCCAGCAAAATATTGCACATTCGTCGTTATCAGCTTCGATTTTTAAACCGAAAAAGCCTCTGTGAATTCGCTTTGATAGACGCGGCACAAAGCAAGACAAAGCAAGAGTTAGCTCGCTCGAGCGAGAACGCGCGAAGATTCTCCGAATCTCTAGCGAAGATTGCGAAAACACCGACTAGGAGCGTGAAAGAGGAGATGGAGGGGGAAAGAGCTGAATCAAAAGAATCGCTGGTTGAGTCTGACTTGTTAGCGTAAAACTAAATACGATTCCGGACCGCGAGAGAGGAGAGGAGAACGAATCGGTGAATCGGCGAACCGGCCAAACACCAACGGAAAAGCAAAGGAGAACGTGGTCGCGAAGGAACGGAAGAGGAAGAGAGCGAGGGAGGCTAAAGGCTCGCGCGAATCGCTGCTTACGTAAGTACAAGCACAGATAAGAACGTGCTTATCTGAAGAACCCTAGCTTGCAAGCCGGCTCGAACGATCCGAAAGTGCGCAAGCGAAATCAACTTGGCGGGACAACATTTTTCCGAAGTTTTTTCCACGATACTAACGATGAATCGGTGATCAGTGGACCAGAATCTCACTTGTCCGTGACAATAATTATTTTTTCATTATTTTTAAACTTATGATCATGATATAGTAGGTCGATGAATTCGACTTGATGGCAGAAACATCAATTAAAATTAAAAATGTTCAATGACGTAAAAACTTGAACTTGAATTATTTAAAAAAAAAATTTTTGAAATTATGAGCATGATTATACATAAGATAAACAATATTTTTGACATACATCAATAAACTACTAACATGCAAGTTATTTTGCAAAAGTGTTATTTGATGATTTACAATAAATACTTACAAACATTCATTTTTAATTTCAGAATTTTCGCTTTATCCTAAAACGAACGATTTTTTGGATTTAACCATTTTAAGGTAGTTTGTATGTAAAATAAATTTGTTGCAGATCATTAAGCATGACGATGTCGATGACGACGACTGCGCGATGACACACTAAATTGTTTATCTCTTTTAAATAAACTAATTTGCCATATTACACACTTTTTATCGGTTCTAAATACGTAATATATCCTTAACCCTGTTTAGTTAATTACAAAGGATGCCATTAACCTCAGTTTGAACTTATTTAGTGTCCAAAGGGGAGATTTATAAAGTTAGCTATTGAATTCTCCATAATATTTATTTTCTATCTTTTTAACAATTTGATATCAAGAAACAAATTAAGTTGGGAAAATGGGAGACGATGAAGATTAATAAACTAGAAGGTGAACGTAGTAATAATAATTAAAGCTACGTCTACAATTTGAAGATGAAATTGAGTCTGAGGTCTTTGACAAGGTAAAGAGGAAACGCTTCTATCGGTGACTCAACGACTGCTTCAAAGGCTGCAATTCTACAGCAGCGTTTTACTTGGTTTCGTCCCACCTACAACGCAGTCCGCGGTCCCAGCAGGCACGGGCTCGTAGACGTTTTAATTTAGTACGTAATTGGTGGCCTTGTCTGTCAATTTTCATTCATAAACGTAGAATGGAACACGAAACGATGAAACGAAAAGACAGCTTCGCGGCTGTGAGAATTAACGCGAGAGACCGCCATGCTTGTGTCGCTTGGAATTGCAAAGCCGGCTGAACTATGAACCCGAAGTGCGTTTGCCAGCGGAGAGAGGAAGTAGTCGCGACGATGAACGCGCGATTCGCGGAAAAATTTGTCCTTCCGCGATAAATATCAAGAGCCGGTCGAGCGGAACAAAAGAACGAGTTCGTAAAAACGATTACGTATTCTCGCGCTGCATACAGGTGCATCTGGGATAAGTACCAAGTGTAAGCGTGGCCGCGAACACACTCGTCGACGGCGGAGATAATCTCGATTTTTTGTCCTCTCCTCGCATCTGCGTCGCCGATGCTGTTTCATTCCGCGTTATTGTTGACGCTCGATGAGCAACGGCTCGTCGGTGACGTGTTATGCAACCGGCAATAGGCCGGCTTGAGGCGAAACGTTGACTTAGTTGCGGTCCTCGGTTTGAGCTAGACTGTTCAAATAATCTTGAGAAAGGGGGGCACATCGTTATACCAATGACAGTTTTACGCTTTACCTTACGGTCAGCGTTAATGAGTTCTCAGCCAGAATATTAACACGTTCACTGGCGTGTCGCTCGTAATTGGGTGACACAATTCCCTGGCCAGGTTTAAACTTCATTTTTCTCGTGACAACCTCGAGCTGACTCTAATAATCGTAGTGCAGAACGATTCGTTAACGTAACCGTTGTGTAATTGTCTCAATAGCCACAAGAGAGATAGAAATGATTTTATGTACAAAGTAAAGAAGTACAAGGGAAGCTTGAAGATAGTTCTAGATAATTGAACGCGTGAAAAATGAGCTATTAAGAAAATGCATTAAACATCTTAGCGGTGCACAAAAATGCATTTGCGGCGCACAGACCTTTTCAACTTTAGATGTTAGCGGACCGGAAACGCTACTTAGGCGATTCGCCTAACGCCTCCATGGACCCGCAAAATTATGTAAGTTCGTCCGCCTCGTGTAAAAATTCGCGACAGCGCTGCGGTCGCCTGGTTCCTCTCGCCGAAAAGAATTAACTTCAAGGTCTTCTGCGTAACTGGCAATAATCGTTGCCCTGAAATTCTCAATTTGTCGGCCTCCCTACTCAACTCCCCGCGTCTCGTTCGCCAAAAATACGCACCGGCTATAGCCGTCGTTGTCGTCGACGTCGTCGCCGACGTCGTGTCGGTGCAACGCGTCGAATTAAAAATCAGGCTGGGTCATCGGTGCGTCATCTGGCTTTTTGTGAGGTTAGACGCACTGTGTTGCGGTGCCAGCCGCGGTGGCATGACTTTTCTTATGCAGATGTCGAGCGCAGTTTCCTCCTGCTGTTGCGTAAAAACGCCATTTTGATGCTTTACATTTGCCCGCTGGGCTCAGTCTGACCTGGGCGTAGCGGAGCTTTTTTCTGCTTGGTAAAATTAAGCTCGCAGTTGCTTTTATCAGGTTTGAATTGGTCGCTCGGGCAGACGAAATTGATTGACCCAATTGTAAGATATCAAAGAGCTGGAGACCTTCCAAACTTAGACCTCATCGTCGAGGAGGCAGTAAATCCATAAAATAGGAACGTAAGGTCGTCAAGCTTTCAATCAGCTAAGAATTTATCAGAACATAGTCTGTCTATTTTAACAGTTCGGATATGTTACGAATGCGTACTGCACTAGTAACATAGGATTGCAGGAAGATATTCGTTTCGTTCGAATATCGATAGCACCCTTGGGAGCCCCTTTCCTCGCGATCTCAATAGATCATTCCACTCGTCCTTAAAAAGTCTAGGAGGCTGCAATTGCGCACAATGAACTGCTAACATCTGGAACTCTAGCATCTAGAGACTACTGTGATCGATGGGTCAGCTTGTTTGCATCTACCAAGCTATAAATGTACAAGGATCCGCAGCGGCCACTCATTAGCCGGCCGATATAGCTGACCCACAAAATTGGCAGAAGGTAAAACCTAGTCGGTTATATTTGGATGGTACTTCCGAAAGGACTGTCGACTCCATTGCACAATCGCGCGCGTATGTGTGTGTGTGTGTAAGCAGATCCGATAGTGTCTATCGGCTGGCATGATCCAGACCATGAAGGCCTCGTCATCTAGCATATTTGAGAAACAGTCTCTGTGACACAAACTCTCGATGGAAGACGGGAAGAAATAGGCCGCTTCTCGCGGATCGACCCCTCTTCCTTCCGTTTCCTAGCCACGAGGTAGGTCGATCCAATTGGGGGTTCGAATAGCCTAACGTGGTGGCCTCCCCTTTGAGTTGCCGAGTTGCGATCAATACTCACGATGCCAAAGCCAACACCGACTCGACTCGACTCGACTTGCTGGCTGCTCGACGTCGCAGAGGTCTTCGCCACTGTCCTTGAGCATTATAGCAATTTACGGCGATCGCGGCCTCCTGTGGCTCGCGTCCATCATCATCGCCGTGGTACGCCTACTCCTTGGAATTGTTCTTGATCATCGAATTCCGCGGAAAAACGCGCGTCTTATGGAACGACACGCGTTCGAACAGCGTAATTTTCGACTGGTTTTACTCGATGTCAGTTCCCTCTTCACGATCGCTTTTAATCACTAGTTATCGTAACATTTAAGCGTTGTAAATGGGCTGATTGAAAAGTGTAAAATCATCTAGTTCCTCGTGCAGTTGATTTCCACTGAAAAGTTGAACGAGGAAAAACGATACTCTTCGTGGAAGGACGCGATAAAATGTTTTTCATGTTCGATGGCTTGTTTTCTCCAACAGCCAGGGGAAAACAGGAAGATAAGAACTTGTTGAAGATGAAATACGCGTGTCCTTGAAATGTCTAAGAGAGGGAGACTGCAAGAAACTGAAACAATGTGAGAACATTGTATAATAAAAATTCGAGGCATCGATCAACTATGTACGAACAAGCTCCGTTGCAAGAAGACGCGGCCTGCTGTCGTGCAGCACCATGCTTCCGCCGGCGAGCTCAACACTATATTATACCACACGCATGCGAATACATAGGGTGTGCGAACATTCCGAACTTCGGCCTACCAAGCACCAATTCTCTCACAGGAGAATAACGAAATAAATTCCAAACAAACTACACTTTTCTTTCGGTAAAATTAATAACAAGAAAAATTGCCAGCACCTACCTTTTTCAAAAATGTTTTCAAAACTTGCATAATCTTCTACAAAAGAAATTATAGAAGCTTGTTTGTAGATGTTTCGAAACATATCTCGCCAGTATACAAAGAGTTCGTGTGGAATTAAATCTGTGACATTGTAACGAATTAGTTAGGTCTTGCAAGAGATTTTGGAACATCCTGTATGGGGAGTTTGCGTGCGCACACAAAAGAGCGTTTCAGGCACAAAACTCCGTACGTACAGCTGCGCGTTGCGTCACTCTCCGCAATTTCGGATACCCGCTTACCTACTCGTAATCGCTATAAGGAAGAGGAAGCGATGGATGGACTACTCTCTCGCTCCCCGATGACCTTTCTCTTTCTGTCGATTATCATCGGGCGTGCGCATATGCGTCCACACGGGGCCACGCAGGAACGCACGACACGCACGCTGTTCTCTGTTTCCCTGCTCTGTGCTCTGCTGTCCTGTTGCCGCCACCTCGCTTGCTCGCCTTGCCTTGCCTTGAGATATTGCACAACCACGGCTTCCCGTTTTCTCGACCTTCTCGATCGTGGATCAGGCTCATCCACGGAATCCTTCCTTGTCGACGTGGACAAGATCGAAACGCCAGATTGCCGGGACCTTAACCCGACAGCAGCGTGTTGGCATGCTACTTTGTTACAGCCGTCCCCGCCTCCTCGGATTTCTTCATGAAACTCGAAATATTCCGACTGGAATATTCAGAAGCAAAGACATTGTCTGACGTTAATCCTTGGATGAACGTACCAGAATCCATCACCGAAGGTCACAAACGTTTCATTCAAACTTCAATTTTTTAGCAGCAAAATAGCTGTTGTTAATATATTGAGGTGCAATAAAAGGATCGGCTTTGGTCTCTAAGAAATAGGCTCAGAAATATAGATTTCATACATATGAATTTAAAACTTGATTCAAAATAAATATGCACCATTTTGATGCCATTATCCCACTAGACTAGTGTAGAATTTGAAAAGGTTGAAACTTTTCCAGTACTCTAATCAAATCTATTCCGTCAATCTTCCTCGAGAATAGGCTACACTGTTGTGAATACTCATCAGAGTAATCACCACTTCCAAGTTAAAAAAGTTTCAAAACGTAAATAGTAAATTCATTCTTCATCAAACTATTTGTGGCACGTGCGAATCACTCAGGAATGTATTTTATACAATTTGCGGTTTACCTACGTCGATCTGCTAAAGCTAGATGCCGTCGTAAACGCCTTTTATCGAGTGAATCTTATTTCCACAGTGTCTCTATGACGTTACAGTACTAACGTAGTCTGAAAAAATTCTTGGCGACTACACAGAGAACCGTAATACGTGGCTACAACTTCAAGGCTGAGCCTACTCGCGAAGTATACTTCCCGTACAGCATTTGTCCTATTCAACCTCGTTTCGGGCCTACATAATATTTTGTACTCCACACTGATTATGACCCAGCCAGGAATGATGCGAGAAACGAGTTCTCAAGGAAAGTGTAGAAAACTGAACACGATTCATTAAAACATGAAAACCCGTGGAACCAACAAACGAGGTCAAGCGACACCAATACATACTGTACGCATATGTACAATAGTCCAAATTCTAAGCTGACTTATTATGAGATACATGAATGGAAGTCTAAAACTTTTCACTTCAAAAACTCGGAAAGCCTTTTGTTATCAACTTGGGCATCTGAACTTCTAAAATCTCTTAACCCACATATGAAGCTGTTGAGGGGTCAACCGCTTGCTGCAGTATTTCTGTTCGCTGCAGTATTATGCTTCATCGATAAAAGCTGTTCTTAACTTTCTTCGTAGTTCAAACATGGTGTATGCTGAAGCAACAAATGTCCATTTTTGGAAGTTGCATATTTCTGCATAGCGACGGCCGAATACTCTGTATAAGTTTCATTTGTATAATTTGTAGTGGAACCATAATTTTGAATATCAATTTCAAACATTAATATGTATAGAATAAATACCCGGTTAGCTTCTATTCCTCAGAACATATTGTTGATCATGGTCTGAATTAAATAGTGCTTTAAGTATATAGCCGCCACAGTAATTTGGTCCAGCGAAGAAGACGCGGTAATACATTTCGGTCGCTATGGCGGGTATGTGGGCGACGTTAGAGGCGTGATAGGCAGATTACGCAGCCACTGTCTCATTTCACAGAGTGCACGGAGAGGCGCGTGTAACGATGGTCACGCAGCACGGCGCTCCTAAGGAGCGCTTCGCTTTTGCGCTCGCGCGTTCTCGGGCTCATACTGTGTCGCACACACGTGAGAAAGAGGGGAACAAAGAAAAAGCCCTAGCGACCAGCAATGCGGCAACGGTGAGCGCCTGCGCGCCGTGCTATGTGAGTCAAGGACGACACGTGCGGCTCCGAACGACCCACTTATATCCCCGTTGGTTCGTGCACGATCGGCTCGCCGCACGAAACTTCCCGAGCGTGGAAATAGGACGACACCGAGTCGAGTCGAGTTGAGTCGACTCAAGTCGGTTCGGTTCCCAATGTTCCCCTCGAGCCGAGCCGAGCCGAGCATTTGCGCCCCTTTCCCCCCATAGCAACACACAAGCTTCGTTAATCGACTAACCGCTATACGCGCAGCACCGTTCTTTCGCGTTTTAATACTTCGATCGCAAGGATCCCGAGGATCCAGGGATTTTCTCGATCTTTCGCGGCTCTCGATTCGGTCGTCAGTTGTTCTCGAAGCTTCGTCGCGATTCCGTGCTAAATACCGACGCGCTGCGCACCGCCATCTATTTATTCTATTTGTTCGCGTGAAACAGTAAATCAATGTCCACGCTTCACAAGACTGCTAAATGTATCTGCCCGAATCGAGCCACCAGAAGCGTTTCCACGGAAATCGGTCTCGAGCGATCGCCCCGTGTTACGTAACGACGATTACCGAGGAAACATCCAATCGACGCATGGATCCCGATCTATGGACTTCATGGACGAGCAACGATTTTATACCTTTCTCCGGGGAATTGGAGGAGCAAGCTAAACTGGAGGGTGAATTGTACTACCCCTTGCGAGGAGCGCTTCATCAAAATTACAATTGCGATCGCTGCTAGCACTTGATAATATTTATGTTTGTCGAACCCATTGGTTCATTGGATAATATTCACACAAACTAGTCGTTTTCAAACTAGTATTTCTTGCTTAAATTTTTGGATCGTTTTCGTAGCGATTGATGCAGTTTAGTTTTGTCATAGCACATTTTTTGCAAGGGGTAGTACTTGCTGGACCAACACGAGGTCACCGCGGAAGCTCGAGTGTCCGGAATAGCGGATCTTGATGGCCGGGGGCCACCGCGGCGCCCTATATGCGAAACGTGGAGGATCGATAGAAAAATGGGTCAAAGGTTCGACGTCAGTCTCGGCGTAAGTAGTAGTGGCAAGAATAGTCTGACTACCTTTTCTATAACTATTGTACCGACTCTTTCGTTAGCAATTTTCGTATTTACAATATTTTATCAGTAACTCTACATACCGTAGGTCTTAAAAATGATAAATCACGTTGAGCATGAGACAAATTGTGTATAAAATTACTTTTTAACTCTCGTTTAAAGTCGAAGCTTTAGAAGTTGTCTAGATGTCTAGGAAGATGTCCAAATAAAAGACATATTTGGATCAACAATTACAACAAAATTGAGTCTCGTTCTCATTCAGAAAGCAAGATTATGATTAAAAAGGTCGTAAGGAAAATGTGTCGAATCAACCGATAATTCTTTGTAATATATGTATTCCCGAAGTTCATAGGTGATCGCATCGTTCGGTAGAGAAGAATCGTTCGCTACGTCGGATTGATCATAGTTTGCGCATAGCGGCAAGAGGGGCGGTTGGTCGACATCCATCCCCGTCCTTCGTGTCGGGGAAGCTCTGTGCACTACTACACACCGGCCCTTCGGACCCGTCGAGCATCGAGTCCAAAGGCGGCGGATATAAAGGCTGCCTTGATTCGTCGGTTTTCTTCCCACCGGCAGCATAAGTAGCGCGTTTCCGCGCGGGTTGCGGCCAGTTCCTGTTCGACCGTCATACGACCGTAGCGAGGCGCGGACGTGTGGAATCTCCCAGTACCGAGTACACGTACACACTCAGCACAGACACTGACACAAAAGCACATACAATCTCTGAGAGAGACACAGATCCGCGTGCGCGCACTCCTCACACACGTTCAAAAGCTCCCGCGAGTACAGAGACCGTGTATGCACGTGTGCGTATACCTCTCTCTCTCTCTCACTCTTTCTTCCCCCCACTATGAGCCTGTACGTACCAATACATACTCACGTGTGTGTAGACGATGTCCTCGTACCGTGTATCGTTTCCGTGTGTGAGACCTCGAGTGGCCTCGTGTGCGCGCTGACTCCGTGCATGTGTACATATCGTACGGTGTAGCTCTGGTGTGTCCGTGTTCGTGCCCCGTGGATAGTGAACGTCGCGGGAATTCGTGGTGTAGAACCGGCCAATCGTGGGCCGAGTAGCAACGGCCGCGCGCCAATCAGCGGGCCGGAGTGCTCGCGAATGCGCGCCACTGTTGCCACCGGATGTACGATCGCGGACGGTGGTGGGGATGGACTGAGAGTGCGGCATAGGCTACGCGCTCGAGCGCATCCTCGTTCGTCGCTGCTCGCCTTCGGAGTCGGTCGTGTTTCACGCTCTCGAGTTCTCTTCTCTCTGACCGGCAGTTATTCGAAGCCCACCGGAGAGTTCACTTGCTAGATTGCGGTCTCTCTCGCACTCTCTCTTGCTCTCTCGTTCGCCTCTCTTTTCTCGCTCTCTCCTCTCTCTCTCTCTCTCTCTTACTCGCTCGACACCGGCCATCATCACGGTACTACCGTGCCACACACGGTTCCTCCGAGTCTCGACTTGGTTCAGTTCCGATCCAGCCGCGTTCTGTGCCGACTTGTACCGTCCTGGGAACCAACGACTGCTGTCATAGAAGATACATCGCGTACGTAAACTCGGGTCTGCCGCGAACAGTCCCTCGAATCTCTTCATTGTGCCGTCGTGGCGTGGCCTCAAGATCGAACGCAACCGGAAACAGAATCTCGTAGACCGTGGAACCACGCGGTTGGACTTTGCCGTTTATCTCTGTGTATCCTCGGGTCTATTCGTCGACGAGTGATTATACTTCGCGCTGCATCGAGTTCCGAGCGTTCGACCCGGAAATGGAAGTAGGTCACCGCGTTTCTAGTACGCTTTTATGGTTTCTCCTTTGTAATTCCGACATTTCTCGAGTTTCTAATCGTTATACATGGTCGTTAAACCAATTATTTGATTCGGTTCTCAATGCTTGTGTGAGCAAGTGCCAGCGCGGCACCCAGAAACGGTTTTCCTAATTATAGATAGCCGAAGGTAAATCCACGGGCGGGTAACGACGGGGTTAGCAGTTGCGCGAGTACCGGGCCCGACGGGCAAGGCGCCTTCGTGTCTCTCGTGCAGTTTTTCGCAAAAAAGGAAAGGAGAAAACGGAAACGTTGATCATACGTCGCGATGTTCGTGTTCGTGTTCCTTCTGGTCTCTCAGTGGGTAAAGATGGCGGTCCGATCGTTCGTTGGTTCGTTGGTTGAGTGGTGAGAGGGGCAACTGTGACGCAACCCGATCGTCACGTGATCAAACCGTGGCTCCGCTCTCGCTGGGCCAGTGTGTGATCTAACGTTTGTTACGGCAGTTGGTGGAGAATACGCAACAACGGCTGGAGTGCAGAATGGGCAAGAAGAATAGTTCCTTCTTCTCCTGTCTTTTGCTATCCGACGCATCGGCCTATAGTCGCGGCTGCCTTCGAATCTGGTCCATCGATGCGTGCCATACGCCCCGTGGATCTTTTCTCGGTCGCTGGGTCAGTGGGGGTGAGAAACTGGCTTGGCTGTGTAAACAGATAGTCAGTCTTTTTCTCTCTCCTATCGGCCTCGCGGCATATACTTTGACATACCGTGGGCACTCACTCTACATTCCAGAAGAAACCACGGCCATTTTATTTCTCCCTCGCATTCTTTTGGGGAAAACGTGGAAAGAGGAAGAGTGGAGGAAACTGTACTCGCCATTGGGTATATGTATACGTAGGAGCACGGGCTCAGCAGTGAAAACCGTGTTCCCCCAGCTGTAACGCAATATCTTGAAAAGGCTCTGGGATCACGGAGAACACTGCGCGAGTACTGACCGTTCATCGAGCATCGTCATCCTTCATTGTCGTATCCTCTCGTTTTTTAGTCGCGCGAACGAAGTCGTACCTTGCAGCACGTAAATTACTTTTCCGCTCGTTCGAAGAGTGAATACCGTCGGCCGGAAAATTTCATTTCCGATACACAAACTCGTGCTCATTTCTAGGGCTGAGAGAGGGAGTTGAGGATTTCTTTTCGGAAAGTCCCGCTCTCCTCGAACGGTCTCTCGTAATGTCGCCTCTGTTTTTAGTAGCCGGACCCGCGACGTATGTCGTAAATCGGAAGGTGTGCACCTGCTACGTCGACCAGCAGGCTTTGCTCGGCTCGGACTCTGCTACGTGTAACGCGGCAAGCAGCACGGTCGTCATTGCAAAGCCACTTTGTAATTGCCGTGCAAGAATCCCCGCAGTTAGAGCGCCGTTCACCTCGAGAGCCTTCTATACTTTCTAAAGCCGCTTACTTTCGTAACTTGGCAAATACCGTCCGCCTCGTGCCGTGTACCGGATCGTTGCCGCGATTACGGGCCTGAATATTTTTTCCTCGACTTCTCAAGGGGTTAAGACACCGTGAAAGGCAAAAAAGTGGCTCGATTTTCAATGAAAAGCGCGAAAAAATATTCGGGTTTTAATACACCAACGCCTTCCTTAATGCTTTTTAACTTTTAAAAGTTACACGTTTTTTTTTTGCGATCTTTTAAGTTCGACATCATCTTATCCTTGGAATTCAGTTCGACATTTTATTATTCTACCACCTTTTTCTATTGCATTGACACTGCTGAGGCCATTTCTTGACATTGTATTACCGACGTTTGAACATTTCAGCTTTCTAAAATCCTAACCATTTAGAACCACTTGTCGTCTTTTTAGTAATCTGTAGTGTAGTGACTTTGCTTAGAATGTGCATATTTTTCCGGTTTCTTTTTTAAACACTTCACTTTAACATTAATATCAAATATAAATCGGTGGAGCTTGTAAAAGTAACGTGCGTTTACTAGTTTCTTGAAAAAAAAAATTTTTCGCAAATTCTTCGTATTTATGCAAAATGGCTGCACCGATCTCGATGGGTTTTTAATATATTATAAAGGACAATATTCTGAATAACTTTCTCCTGTTTCATTTAGTGTCGGTCGGCCATCGTTTTCGAAATATTAGGAAAAAACTGTTGCGTGATTAGTATCTGTCGGTCATCGCGACCTACATGCAGAAACAGAAGATGAATGACGACCGCTGGCTTACGCATACACGCTGCCGCGACGTACCGTGTAAGCGGAATTCAACGTAGTAGTAGGAAAAGTTTTTTGCTAATATCTCAGAAACTAGGGTCGATCAACGATGTTTTTAAAGGAAAGAGTTGTTTAGAATTTTTTTTGTCTTTTTCCAAAAAAACTAGTAAATACACATTACTTTTCCAAGCTCCCCTGATTTATATATCTTTTTAATGGTAAGAAAGCGTTAGAAAAGAAAACCGAAAGAAAATAAGCACATGTAAGGCAAAGTCACTAGACTACAGATGTACCGTTTCTTTTTGTTACCAATGTTCTACAGTCTTTTTCATTTATCGATCCTAATCATCGGAATACTTCATAAAGAAGATACTGTACATAGTAATCGGTATCCACCATGCATAGTAGTTAAATTTTATAGAATTTACCAACGCTGTACTCGTTGCTATTCTGTGTTAGGAATTTGCAATCTGGTCGCATGAGTCAATAGACGTCACTCCGCGCATAAGTTATACTGTGTCCAAGTTTGTAATATGTTAGTCATGCTTGTTTCTACAAGCTTGCTTCTCTAGTGGCATAAAACAGGGCTGTACCATGGAGGCCTGAGACACATTCTACTTCTTCGCAGTTCTGTTTTCATAGACCTTTCAGTTCTCAGCCCTGTGCCTGACGTACTAGTTGGATAAAATATGGCTCTGCTGTAAAATCGAGTTTTCCTTCCGATTCGCGAGAATCGACTTTCCACGTCATCTCGGCCTCACGTATGCCAGGCAAATATCGTGAATCATCTTTCGAAAGGCGGCATAACCTCATTCTTCGCCTGTGGTTCCAAGACGCGAACCGTGCGAGCGTGAAGTATGCCTCTAAATCGTGTTGTCATTTAGCTCTTACAAGAATTAAGTTCAGTAATGTATTACTTCACAAGAATAGAGTACAAGTTCTTTTTATAAGTCTGTAGACATTTTAATGCTACAGCTACCAGAACTGCTTTACATCTTATAGCATCTACCGGAATTATTTTTACATTAATTAACTGTAATTAACACAATATTTACTCAAAAATAATACCAACAAGTAACCGATCTACTAAATTCTCTTTCACTGGAACCACCAAACTGCCGAGTTCAAACGACTACTTTATACTATTTAAAAAAATTACGAAATTCCATTTAGAAACACCGTGAATTTTGTTATTATATTCAAACAACTAAATTAATATACTTAGCTATTTTTGGTAGTATTAGCTTCACAATTTAGTAGTCGTAAAATAGTAGATCTTTCGAAAATAATCTCATTTTATTAGTACAGTACACAGTTCCAGCTTTCAGCGGTAGAACACGCAATGGCGTGCGTTAACATTAATGTCGATTTGAATCGTAAATATGATCAAGAATCGTAGAGGGCTTAAGACAGAGCCGAGTATCGGCCGTTTCTGTAAATAGAAGAACGTGTTTGTTTTCGATGTGTAACTTGTACTCTGCTGTCGACCAGGAGAAACCGTGTTGAGGAATTGAACGACCCGTTTGTTTCGTAACTGCTAATTTAACGCATCGTGCGTTACAGGTGTGAATTCCCAACGTAAAAAAGGTAAGCAGGAACGAATCGTCTCTCGATTTAAACAGCTATTTCGGAGGTTAGACCACCTTGAGTCTGTCAAATCGAAAAGAACGAAGTTCATTCTCCTACAGTAAGCAATTACTATGAACTTAACCCTGTGTCGCCACTATCGCCAAATTGCCAACAACACAAGTCTAATTATTTAAATAACAATAAATCAGTATATATTTTTATTTTTTCCTAGTATTTAAGTCATCGATCTATTTTCTCTCAGTAAATTATTTTTAACAATTTCAGTTAAGGGAGACTAACACACTCAAGGTTTTGAGCTTATTACGTTATTTAGCAATTTTTTATCGTCGGTGGGTCAAAATAGCCTCAAACCTTGCTGCTTGAGTGTTAACATTAAGATGGTGTTATATTCAAATCCTTTTGAAAAGGTTCAGGGCTTTCAATAAAACTGTACTGTAGTTTCGAAGTCTTTAGAAAATATTTTCTACATTATGTGGATTCTAGTGATGGTAGACTTGACTCGGTGGACTCAATTTGCTTCGTCAAATAATTTTTGGCAAGGGCGTAGCGTTCGAGATTCCCCGTGTACTATTGATGGGCGATCAAACGGCAAAGGAGAAATAGAAGCGAGAAGTTTGGAAAGTTACCACTCCTTGGGAAGAATGGAGAGGTAGGAGAGACAGAATGATGGAACGAGATACAGTGTAGACTGTGTGCCCGCACGCTCGTATCTATACACATGCAAGGAGGAAAGGGAAGTGGGACTGGCTTGCCTTGTGCCACTTTGTACGTACGCACCGCTATCGAGATTGTAGTCTCGATAGTTTGTACCGGTCTCGTAATATTCCCAGATTCGTTTCGTCTGTTTTTTCCTCCAGTTCAATCGACTTCGGCCCACACGCCACCACCATTAACTCGTTCTAGCCATTATTTCAACGTGTAATTGCGATCGTTCCGTGTGCGCAGGTTATTCAAACGTTTCTCTCTCTCTCTCTCTCTCTCTCTCTCTCTCTCTCTCTCTCTCTCTCTGCAGCGAATATCTTAATTTATCGTCCACGTGTTACATTATTACGAGTTCTCCGAGTAATTTTCATTAGAGCCGCGAGATACCGGACACGCTTAGAGAAATTCAAGCGGTGCGATAAACACAGGATATTTATGCGTGTTTCTTTTTATCCACGATTCCACAAAGTTCTTCCCTCCGGAATTGCAAACTAAATTAATTTACATATGGCACGAAACTGTTCCCTTGGAATTCTTTCCTTACTAACGCTGATCATTTTGGTTACATTGTTAACAAATTTAGGCATACAGATCTTCGAGGTCGTTATTAACAGTGACGGTGGCAATTCTTTTATGGCAATCTTTGAACAAATTCTTTTCTTCGTCGAACTTTTGAAAAATTTAAATGGCGCCCGCATGTTGACCATTTCGCTCGATTTATAACGAATGCAAAGCCACCCACGGAAACGCACTTTTACCAGGAATCTTGAATATTGTTCTTCGGGACATAGAACCAAAATGGCGGACAGCCATATTGAGTCTAGAGGACCGTAAAGGGACTCGAGGACATGCAGGCAGCTGAAAAAGGATTATTCTCGGTGTCCCGTAAAAGCTGTGGAAACGTGGCCCGGCGGATGGTCAACAACCGCCATTTTATAGGAGGCTTGCGTCCCATTGCGGCCATCTTTCTTGTACACAGCACCCGAAGCGTTTCCATTTCCATTTGGGCAGCTCGATTGGCTCGGATTCCATCCACGCGCTGTCTAATTTTACTCGTTGGCCTCGAATCCGCTCGCCATGGCTCATCGCGTGCTGGTACCTGTCTCCAAAAAGAGTCTCTCTCGCGATCACTATCGTTCCGAATAGTCGAATTCACCGTTCCGTGACCGTTTCAGGCCCGAGATCGAAAATGGCGCCATCCTGTTGCAACAGAGACGCGTACAACGCCAACGAACACGTGGAAACTACTTTTCTCTAATGCCTCGCGATTAGTTAAATTATGGTAGCTATTCATCTAGCTATTGCTAGACTTTATTTACTCCGGCACGTGTTTTAATTAAAATGGCGATGGAAACCAGTCGGTTTCAACATTAGATAATGTTAGAGCTAATTTTAACTTATCGCTTTAATTGCCCCAACTTTGTAGACACACAGTTCTTAATTCGATCTGATACCGGCAGAGAGTTGCTCGCGCTTTCTTCTGGAATTAATAACCTAATTGTACTGTGAAAGCAAATGATGGAGAAAACGCGTAATTGAATTAAAACTGGACACGTACGTTAAATGTCCTCCCCCTGTCTCCCTCGTTTCCTCTTGCGTAGGGTCAGGTTCTGCTGTGTTCTCGTATCACGAGTTATCTATCTCGCGATTGCGAATGCGTCCCATGCCGTATTTACCGCAGCAAGCGATTCCTTCAATTAACTTGTAACCAGGAAACCGTCTAATTGCATTCATTTTCGTCGATCGGCTTCTTCGACGTTTATCTTCAATGTTTTCTATCGCAGGAACAATGCACGATGGGAACAAAAACGAGCACCCGTTTCAATTAGCTACTTGTCGCTGGCGCATCGACGTGTCCCGCTTCGTAAGAAGCTAGGAAATCTTTCGTTCTCGTTAAGAGTAACGCCCGAACCCTTGTCTCCGTTAATCGCATTAGCGACTTCGAGAAGGGGTTAAACCCCTTTTAAAGGGATCGATTAATCTAAAACGACGATACCCGCGAAGCGTGACCCGTCCACTTCGGGTTTCCGTTTAATCCGCGCAGTTCGAACCTCGCTCTGACTCTATGATGTTTTTTAAAATAAATGATCTTGAAAAGTAGAGACTATTTCCAACTTAACTCCTGTGCCTAAAAATGAATACCAAAGAGTTTTACTTTATGAGATCTTTAGTATTATTATATTTCTTATCACAAAACATTATTGCAAGAACCGTCTAAGCATTTCTGTGAAGTAGAAACTTCTAACATTCTTATACTAAATAATCCTGAGAAATCATGCGAAGTAGTTTCATAATACTGTCTAGATCGTTCAATTGTATATTGTACAAATTTCCGCAACGATTGCAGGCAAAATGACTGGAAGCAATAATTATTCCTTCCCGATTTCAGTCACAAAACACCGTTCCAAGAATCATGTAAAGTATAAGCAGTTCTCAAATGTAGAAACTTCCAACTTCTTATACTATTTAATTCCGAAAAATTATGCAGTTTGAAAGCAGAATTTCGGCTGGACTGTCTCAACCGCTAATTACACCGATTCTTCGCAAGATGGCGGACAAAGAGTCCGTGTGTGCGGCCCCGAAATCCAATTTTCCGCGCGGACGCAGTTTGAAAATTTACCGGTGTCTGCGCCAATGTTGCGGATGACATCATTGCGAAATGGCAGGGCGGGCGACGGGGCACAGGGGGCATCCGTAAAGATCGTGGATCATCGCGAGGGTGGGGAACAGGAGGGCAAAATGACGCCGTGCCGAGGGGAAAGGGGAAACCCAGCTAGCGATGGGTTCAACGTGTTTCGAGGCGCTACAGAACATGCGGTAGATACAACCGGCCATCATCGCTGTATATTAACAAACATTGGAATCATCGGGGAAGATCAAATCTCGAAACTTCGGTAATTCTTCGCTTCCTGTTTTCCGGTTGAATCCGCGACTTTAAATACATTCTCGCGTGCAAGAGATTGCCGACGAATGTATGCTAAGACTTATTATTAGGTGACTCATGGTTAATGATTCCATGCGACTGCCGAGGAAAATGTTCATTCCGATGGCATCTTTTTCGCGTGCTGCGTTTCCATTCGCCGTACTGGAGAAAATCATTTTCATAAGTGCTCTTCGCGACTCGATTATTTATTTTACTGAAACATAAGGGTATAATAAGTGTAAAATTATTTTCATAAATACTATTGTATAATGTATTCAATGAAGTCATATATCATTAAAGATTGTAGAGTTATCATAAAAATTCGTGTTACTGTTTCTATATATGAGACCTTTGAAAGTTCTTATTACGACGCTAAACGAAAAAAGACAATTCCGAAAAATGCACTAAAAGAAAACATATAGAAAGTGATAGTTCAACAGATAGTGACGAAGAAATTATTCTAAATAATAAAAATGATTATGAAGAACATTATGACGTAGAATGTTTGTTTTGCACAGGTCTTTACTCTTCAGCGTAC
This sequence comes from Augochlorella aurata, assembly GCA_028455555.1. Lineage (NCBI taxonomy): Eukaryota > Metazoa > Arthropoda > Insecta > Hymenoptera > Halictidae > Augochlorella > Augochlorella aurata. The sequence goes on from CM052161.1 coordinate 16,749,032, forward strand.
TTGATGAATGATGGTATCAATGTATAAAATATTACAGATGGGTCTACGAAGACTGTGTTATTGAAGAAACAAATTTTATATGCCCAATGCGTGAAAACAGGCAGAAAAATAAATTTCCTGAAAAAGCCGAACTGGGTCTCATATTAGAAACTCTTTTTTCAAATCTGTGAATTTGCATTTTTTTAATCTTTTCTTTATTCCGAAAAAGTGGAATTGTAAAAGAATGCATATTTTAGTTTTTAAACATGTATCTACTTTAAATAAAAGTATTTTTAATCGAAAATTATGATTGAAAAGAAATGGACCTGATCTGAGGCAACTTTTCTAATTGCTAAGAAATGATGACGTATGGTTCACCAATTTCCTGGGGCCAGTATCAGCGCGATCTTTGATCTGATCGAGAGATTCCCGCTTTTTCGCAAGAAATTTGTCGGCAGTGATTTAGCGGTCCGATGACGAGATCATTGGCAGAAGTCTCGGCGTCAAATAAAATGACAGTATAACTAAATACAGGTCCAGAGAGCCCAAAACGGTAGAGAGACGAAGAACGGAAGAAAGGCGAGGAGAGAAGAGAACGGCCGAGGTCTAGGCGCAGAAAAATCGCAAAGCTGTCTTGGAGTGGGGTAGAGAACGAAGGGGGATCGGAGGAATGGAACCATGATGCGATAGAAGCAGGGGAATCGAGCGGTGGGGCGAACCGGGTGGCAAGGCCTTGAGGAAGCAAAAGAGAAGAAAAGGCGGCGGAGTTTCGACTATGCTGTTTCTACTGCCACTTCATAATGTTTCGCTAAAATCGGCCGGAATTCCTCCGACCAGGAATTCTCGACCCTCCATCCCCCCTGTCTCCCCCTTCCGCCGCCGTTTAACACTTTGACTGCCATGTCAGTCACGTGAAGACATCATGCTCCTTGTGAGACCTAGAACTCGATTTTTGTGGCAGCATAAATTTTTTGCGTCCTAACATTTGTACTGGATACTCGATAAAATTTGGGCAGTTCTTCTGTTAGTAATGCGACATCTGCACTTAAACAGCAGAGCACTTGTTCCATTTAGTTAGTGGCAAACTGGGGCAATTGCAGACGATCGTATCAGTTCGTAAATGTACAAAATGTGGTATTGTACATTAGATTAATGGTGTTGTACACACAACCTGGTAATTCATTCTTTTGTATCCGTGATTTTTATCGAGAAGGCAGTTTCCAGTTTGCTAAGTGGTCGCGTCATTTTTCCCGGAAATGCGTTAGTCGAACCCGCGAATGGAGTCTAGCAAACTACAAACGAAAAGCAACAAAACAAAGGAACGACTACTGTCAAATGGACAACACAACTATCATTATCGAACGTGTTACCACATCTTGCTGGAAATGTTTCCGTCGAAGACGATGCATTACGTATCTCAATAGCCCCTAACTAGTTTCACACGATTTAAGAAACAAACGTGATGGAAAATCCAGCAACGTAACCGCCAATTACCAACGACTGCAGAAGTTTGCGCAGCTGCATCGAATAAAATACGAGAGGCTAAAATTCAATTGAGCAGCTTTTTGTTCGATTCAGACGATGAACTCTAAGGGTATCTTACTTTGTATTATACATAGAAAAAGATGCTAATCGCAAATAGCATAGTAACGCAAGATTCATGCACGTGGCCGCGTATCGATCGGCAGTTCGCGCCAGTTTGCGCTGGACCGCGGAACGAAATTTAAATTTCAAATGTCCCCGATATTTTCGCGATCGTATGCGTGTCCATTGCCCGTTTCTCGAACTCGGAAGAAATAAAGCCGGTCGCCTAACGTCCTCCAGGGAGAGCCCGGTCCCGGGTTTTATCGCCGGCCCACAGGCCCGAGTCGAGCTACGCCCACATAAAACGACAGTTTTACGCTCGCGAATCAATTATTTCTTCCCTCCCGAGCAAATATGTTAAACGGACAACTTTTTCAGGCCCGTCGTTCTGCAAACGAATTAAAACGACACACGGTGCATACGTGACTCATGCATAGGAAAGTGAAAACCCGTTGGTAAATATAGCGACGCCGCACGCGAGACGAGCTAACTCGTCTTCGATGGCTAACAGATTAAAACGAAGGACACGGAGAGCGATCCGATTGGAATGTTGCGTAACGAAACTACATTGTCGTCTTCCTCGTTGCGGAGGCCATTCTACATTGACAGAGCTCTCGTGGTAATTGCTCTCCAGTGTTCGTAGCGTTTGTTAATACAAAATCACGTAGGACAGTGGTGACTAAAGAATCTCTTCAAGGTTATTTTCGAAATTTTGCCAACAATCACCACTAAAATAACGATAAAGTTTCCAAACGGTCTAGCTAAGCACCCGATTCTGGTTAGCGGGACTACATAGATGAAACTAGGAGTGACTAGATATCTGTTCAACTACATTTACCCGCATTAGTGGGACAGAATTAACTTTGAACGATCTGAAATATAACGAATTTTGTAATGTCTGAACTAATTGTATCCGCTATGAAATTAACTAAATGACTCTCCCCCCCCTTCTTCTCTCTCGCTCGCTCTCTCCCTCTTTGCATCTGAACTAACCATATGAGTAGTGTACGAACTACGGTTTTAACTAACAACACCCTCTGTTGTGAGACTGACTGACTCTAAGGACGTAGAACTGACTCTTTGTAAACTGACTAACTGTTTCTGTGATTGCTAATTTGAGTATAATGTTTGCTGATTTCCCAATAAATCTAGTACATTACATATAGTAATTACATTAGAAGGGTTCATGATATTTTTAGAAGTTCGAGGATGTAACAAGTTTTACGTACAGATTCAAGGTAAATAAGATGTTTTGAAAATTGTCTGAGAAGGAACGTATCGGAGATAAAATGTACGGCAGGGAAAGTGGGAAATGGTAGGAAAACGAAAGTGAAGAGTTCCGAAACGAAAATGGATCGGAAAGATACCGAGGTGTGGGCGTCTCCTCTCGCAGCAGAGTCGAAGGATTCGTTGTACGTAGCTCGCCGAAAATCCACCCCAACTTTCACCCTCGCAGCCCGGACAATCGGACTCGCTCAAAGATGGCCGCCTTGCCGGCTAGGAGGTCACCGGGAGACCACGCCCAACCCTCGGCAAAACCCGAGCTTTCCAACGAGAGCCGATCCTGCTCGCGCAGCCAAGGGCGCTTCAAGGACGGCCACCGATACCTACTCCTTCAGGAAGAATGAGAACCGGCGAGCAGGCGATCGCTTCTTCCCGGAAATTGCGTAACGCCGGCTGTCAGGGTCGCGTTAATTCGTTCGCCGACCGTGTTCGTCTTCCTGAACGGACAAAAGGGCCACGATCCGGGCCACGAATGCGTAGGCGTTTCGTGGATCTTTTTATGGCAACGTAGATCCGATACTCCCAGCTCCTTTGTAGTTGACGATAATGGACGTTATTGTCGTCCTCCATGCTCTTTTCTTTTTATCATGTTCCGTTTTTTACCATTTGTTCGTTTGTCTGTTCGTTTGGATGCTCTTCGTTTCACTTTCCCCTGTTCTCTATTTATTTCTCTTTGAACTGTGATTTTTTCGGCAGTTGTGTTATTTAACATTTCCTTTTATCGTTAATAAATTCATATATAATGTATTCTGCTCACAATTCTTATAACAAGTTTTATGCGGTATTATAATGAAATCGGCTAATTATTAATGCAAATTTTTTAACGATTGACGTTTTCTGCATTTGCTTCTCAAAGAGAAGTTGCCCGTACTCATCAATATTACGTTCCGACAAAAAATCAGACCATTAGATTCCTTCACAAATTCCTCATTGAAGAAACTAACGTTTCTTAAGCGTTGTAGGGTTAATGGTGGCAAAGGGCTGGCCAATGTTAACATTTTCAAATACAAGCGAGATAAAAAAAGGAAAATAGGGAATTGAATGGAAATAGAAAAGTGGATGAGCTATCTGCATTGCAGCGGAGCCCGAGCTCGAACAACAACGTGGATTTGTTTTCCTATTTAGCCGATTTTCACGAGACCATTCAGGATCGTATTTAGCCCGAACGTTCTCGAGGAGAGAATTCCCGTTTGTTCGGGCTCGTTGATGCGCGGCCGCATTAGGGAACAGTCATTGGCGGAAGTGCAACGACCAAGGGCCGAGCAAGTTGCACATAGGAGGAAACGGACCGGTAGCGAAATCGAGTGTGCGCGAAAGAGTGCAAAGAGGAGAGGAGAAGGCGTCCGTAGCGCCGCCTTTGTGCCGGGGCTCTCTGAAATGGGTTTTCGGAGCAGGGAGAAGCTTTTTCGGGCCGGAATCGATCGACCCGTTTCACTGGCCTAATTACTTCTCGACCTCCCTGCTCTTCGCGGCGCTTGTCCCAGTCAACACGAACGCTGGTCTGGCCTGGCTGACTAACTCTCGCGTATTCCGATGTATGCGGAATATATTATAACCGGCGGTTGTGTAACATCCTGCGCTCCGCTGTCACAGACAGGAACACCGTTTTCGATAACACGGCCGCTGCAACGGCGTTGTTCGAAGCCGCGTGCAGTTGGAACGACGAGCCGCCAATTTATTAACTTGTCCACGTCGTGTAATTATCGCCGCCGAAGAAAATTGAATCTCGTCTTTTGTCGTTTAATCTTTACCTTCGATGTCGAATTTTCCACGGAGAATTCGAGGGTCCCGTGCAAATATGACATGCGCTTCGCGTAGAAAAAACTTACGTTGAAATTTCGCCTCGGAAAATCGTACACCCGGAACTAGCTCGAAACGAAGGTTTGCGAACAGAGGACTTGTTCGCGAACGCGTCGGCGAGCGCAGATTCGGTATAATTGCGACGGTAGCTATCGCCTGCAAATAAAAGGGGTTGGTAAGTGAACAGAAAAATACAAAGTTAACTGGGATACGCGATACTGTAGTTTGTTGCGGAAAAATCCTGAAGTTCGATCTTGCCAAATGAGTGCACGAATAAAAGCTGCTTTAAGTGAAAGCAGGCGATTCGTTCAGGGCGCATCCAACATGAGCAACACAATCGCCGGGATCGTTAAGACATCGGTTTTACGAGTCTAGGTCAATAGATGCCGGGAAACTGGATTTTGTGGAGCAGTGGGGTAATTCAGACGTTATCGCCGCTAAAAAGTTTCTCATCGCGTGACAAACAACCCCCCGGCCGCCATTACGTTCCATTATGTCCCTGCCTATGTCGTAAAATTGTCCAACCTCCGTTCCTCCGATAATAAAATAAACGACACGGTCTGTAGGCTGCTCGAAACGATCTATACCCCATGGGCAGGCCGTATTTCATCTTTATCTCCCGTATTTCGCATGTAATGTCCTGTCAGGAGCTCGTCATCACGATTGAGAGTGTAAATAATCCCCTAGGACAAACATAATTCATCAGAGAGAAATCTGATCGTCGAGAAGCCAAAGCGGTATCTCCTAAATGCTCGAACTGTCATTTTCACATTTTAAATGCAAAAACGGCTATAAAACAGTTTTGAAAAGTACGCTGTACCCTGCGCCATGTTGTACTAGACTTGGCAACCTAAACAAGTTATAGAGAAATACGAATTTAATGCTCGAAGTGGCCGGTGACGTATCCCGGACAGAGGGAATGGGATTGCAGTAATATCAGGATGCAAAGGAGGATGCAACGCGTTCGCGATGTGACTAAATCGCAACGGTAACGAGCGAGGTGGAGCTTTCCAGAGTGTAGCGAAAGATTACCGCGAACCCGGAGATGATCGGCTCATAGTCGCGAAGCAGAAGGATCCTCCTCCGAGGAATAAAATCGAAGTCCGCGATTCTATCTCTGTTAGAAACGAGAACGCTGCTTTCGAATACGATTTACAAGGATAGCGGACTTACCGTCGGTCACTGCATTAATCTTCAATTTTCAAGCTTGGGACACCGCGCGGTTCTATTTTCCATCATGCTTTTTCTCGGTTTTCCATCCTCGAGACATCCTCATTAACGCCTCCGCTTCGCTTGTGTACAGCTGCTCCCCTCTCCATCCTGTGCGGGTCTCGTTATCCTCGAAACCTAGTCCGGGGTTGCGTAACGCAGCGCGTGCCGTAATGCCGCGATTATAGCGCGCGCAGGATACTCTTCACGATCGAGGGAGAGGGATAAGGAAGAGGAGAACCGCGCCGGACTAACGAGCGGTATGTACAGGTGGTTGCAGCCTGCGGTTTTGTGCAACTATTTAGACCGAGCTGCTCGGGAAATTTACTCCCCGCGAGTCTCGGCCGCCCCTTCCTTCAAACGCTTTTGCTGAATTAGTGAAGCGGCTGAAAGTAATGATGATAGTCCACTTCGAGCTGGAAAAAACTGTGACACGGTGAAAGTTTCATGACTGTAACTCTTCTATCCCAACGCGGGTGTTTAGAATTAGACTGTGATTTTGATGCAGGAAGATAAGAACAACAGAAATCTATCCAATTCCAACTTCTTGTACCCTTTTAGTGCTAGCTGAAAATGTTGTATCTAAGCGGATGGGTGGCTATCTAAGCGATAGTGGATATTGTACCAACTTGATGACGTAATCTGGTAAGGTTTGAAAAAAAATTGTGAATAATAGTTAAAAAATTCATCAAGAAGCACGCTGTCAGTAAATAAACTTTTCCGAAATGTAACCAGCAACGATATATCGTTGTTTAACACTTCTAGGATTAAGTTAGTGTCCATTTAAGGATTCACGCTAAGCTAAGGTTACATCGCTTGTGTCTACAGCTCTTTTACACCGTTGCATATGACTGCTATAAAACTGCGATTTGCAGTTATGGAAAGCATGAGAGAAACAGAAATAAGTTTGCATTTAATTCCTGTTTCTTGTATATATATATATATATATATATATATATATATATATATATATATATATATATCTCATAATAAGTGAGATTACAGTATCATGGCGAGGATCAATGGAGAACGTTTCCCTCGCGTTCTACAATCTCCGTGGTTCGTGGTGATTTTGGCGAGCGTACAGATGACGAAGCTGACTCATCCCGGGTTAGCAGGTTAAGCGAACGGTCAGGTGTAATCTGCAAGTAGGAGGAGGAGCAGGAAAAGGTGAAGACGGCGTGGAAAGGGCAGACGAACGCTTAGCGAAGGTGGAGCTGAGGTATTTCCGTTGTTGCTGGGTCTTCTATCCGTTTGGCAGGTTTATCGGAGGGCATGCGCGGTGGTTCGTGCGACATGTGCCCACCTACCCACTCACCTACATCTATACCTATGCCTGTACTTATACCTGCATCCTAGAGTGGCTGCTCTCTGGTTGCCAGCTTCGCCTGGCTGGCTGCCTGCTTGCCTGCCAGCTTCGCCTGCCTGCCTGCCTGCCTGCCTACCGGTTTGCCTTGATCCCTTGAATAGCCAGGAGGTGGGTTGGTAGATAGGTAGGTAGGTAGGTAGGTAGGTAGGTAGGTAGGTAGGTAGGTAGGTAGGATAGGTAGGTATACGTCTTTCTTACGTAAGCGCTCCACTAGAGAGCGAGTTATCGCGGCAGGGTCGAGCGGACGAGCCGGATCAGAGGGAGACGATGGGATTTCAAGGGATCCAAGAATCTGCGGACAGAAATGCCGACGAATAGGAACTGGGATCAACGCCATTGCGGAGGCCCATGGTCCCCCATCTTTTTCTTACGAAATATTCCGCGCCTCCAAACAGATTTTCTAAACTGTGGACCTAGAACTTTCGTTCGGCCTTTGCTTCACCCTTTTGTCTGTTTGACACAGTTTCTTTCTGAGCCCTTGATTCTCTGCAGTTGGTCTCTGTTAGAAAAATTTCCATTGAAGTTGTGTTCCTTTATAGCGAAATAATTGCTGGATATAATTGTAAGATAATTTAAAAACACTACAATTATCGTAGAAATATCAATGTATCTCATCTCATTTTTGTGATATAACAACGTGTTTTACGTAACATATCTGCCTTTTTTAGTAGGTGAAACACATAATTATTTAAATAATATAATTTTTATTAATATGGTTATTATATCAGTATTAGTTTTGCGAAATAAATATAGGTCCACTTAATATTTTTATATTGTATTTAAAAAATCATCATAAATTCCACTAGGAATTAATTAATTACAAACGAAGTATTTATATTATATATATCATATATATATATATATATATATATATATATATATATATATATATATATATATATTAATATTTAGTTTGTCCTCTATTGTTTCTTATGACCCCAAACGAGTTTGTGTCAAGATGAAAGAACTTTTGATAGAAATAAGATAAGGCAATGAATTTCTTTACGTTAAAGCTAAAATATTGCAGAATAAGAGAAAAATAGAAAGAATATAGTATGAATATTGTCTAATCTTGAAAATTTATATTAAACTGAAAATATTCTAACAAAATTGAGATTTATCCAATACCACGTACAGTTGGATTTTCAAAAACATGTTTCTGATACGCTGATTTCAAATTCGATCGCAAAATTTATCTACCACTTCAAGATTTGAACAAAATCGATTTAAGTGAAAAAGTTAATGAAGTCGAGATTTTTCCAAACTGTAAATGTTACGTAAAACACGTTGTTATATCACAAAAATGAGATAATATTCGAGGTAATTAAGCAAAATGGTGATAGTAATTTATGTACTGTTCCAATAAAAATTTCATTTCTTTCTGTAAATTAAAATGGTACGTATATTTTATAACAGATGCTTTCGATACTTCTTTCTACGTTTTCCTTCTTTTCCAACGTTCCTCTATTATTTCGAAATCATCTGATACTTGTACTACCGAATATGTACCCTTCTTCAAAGTACGCCAGGGTTCTTATAGAAACCTGGACTGTATATTGTAGATTTTGTGTACTCGTGTTCCGTGTTTGAGAAAATCCATCAACAGATAAGGATCTCCGTTCAAATTCTGCAGAAATCTTTAAAAGATTCATCTGCATTGTCGAGCAAGTCCAGAACCACATTTTCAAGCTAACGGAATTTCGGTAGTATCAGGGAGGATCTTAGAGCGTTCTGGCTCAGAGCTAAAATAGAGATCACAGGTCAGTTTGTTTATTGATCAGTGTCGAGCCGGAAAGGATGATTCGCGGGATTTATCGTGTGGTTGCCAAGGCTGCGTGTTTCCTCGAATGATCTTCTGGCGGTGGTGTGGAGGTGGTCGAAGAGGGACTGGTGTTCGTAGTCGCAGGCGACCGGCAGGCTTTTGGTATTGATGGATGGTATTTCGGTGGTCTGCAGATCGCCGCGGGTTCGCAAGCGGGCCAAGAACACCGCTGCGAATCAAGCTCGGTCGAGCCGGGAGCACTCCGCGCTTGTGCAGTGACACAGATATTAAGCCCTCTCCCCAACCCCCTTCGTCGCAGCCCCCATTTGCTCTCGTATCTGCTGCTGCTGTTCTGCTCCGCTCCGCTGCTGCACGGTAGCCAGCTTGCTGCAAACTGGGCCAGCGCATCTACCAAACGGACGCGCAAATTTACTGGATCAACTTTAGCGTTCAGCTCCGCGGGGTTGAATATTAGGGTCGCGTTTCTCGAGTGCTCGCTCATAAATTGCTCTTTTCCCTTTCCTTTTTTCGCGACCCCGTCCATTTTTCCTTTTCCAGGCAGCCGGGCCTCGTGTTTTCCCGATGTTTCTAATAAATCCCACCCTCGCAATTTGCGAAATACGTACACAACGACCTCCGAAAGAAATATGTACCGATTTCCGATCGGGGAATTATTTTCAGAAAATGATGCAGCGTAAACTCTTTCTTTATAATCTCATTCTGTTCCTGGGATCTTCGCTTCTAACATAAATCCTAGGTACTTACGATTTATGTTATAATTGTCATTATATGTTATGTTATAATTCGTTCACAAATTGCTTCAGCAAGAATTACACATTTTCTTTGTTTAATAGAAATTACGAAGGCCTCCGCACCCCTTTCGATTTTTCTTCCGCACGCAAATCGACTCGCTAGGAAAATTGGAGAGGCAGAGACGAGCACGACAGTGAAACAAAAGGCAATACTGTTATTCGCGTGGAAAGTATTCATATTGGTTCCCGTGTTCATTATACATTCCCCGAGAAGAGGTTGACTCAGCCGAGCCTTCCCGAGCCTCCCCGAGTCAGGGAATTCTTTGAGAAATTAGCATGGCGTTCCCTCCGGGAGCCATGGCTGCCACTTCAGGTTTCCGACCCGCCGACAATTTTCCAAGTACACCTTGCAGAAGAACGTAATTACTTTCCAAAAGACTCGCGTAATCACCGCTCTCGAATCGGTTCGTCAGTATTCCTACTTTGTAAACTGTTACGAACTCTGTTGTTCTGTTGGAAGCTATCTTTCGGAGCTCGGACTGTTTGTCTCTCGTTAGCCATCAGTCATCCGAATAGTTCCAGGACCTTGTCAACCCTTGAGCGTTTTGGTCCGAGATTCCGAAGCGTGCGGGAAAGAATGGAGTAACAGAGAACAAACAGAACCCGTGGTTTTCAAGGTTCCCCGTGCCAGATTTGGAAGCGCATACAAGATTGCAAGTATCGAATGGAACGTTCGTCGCTTTGACCGAAGCAATTAGGGCAGAAAAATCGAATTTAAATTGAAATCATCTAATTTGCTGCGCTTCGAATTTTCCCAAGGGGAGGCAGAACACGAACGATGGAGGATGAACTGATATGGGATCAATCAGATGCAAGCAACAAAAACTGCCTCCTTTCAGAGGCCGCAGAGCCCGTTGGTTTCGAAATAGTTTCCAGGTCAGTTATTCCGTAGGGTCTCGATTAAACCGCTTAATCGGAAGATGAACAGCTCGGATAAATCGAGATCGAGCAGTAAAAAAAAGCACCGATGTTCGTATGTAATGGCCGTTTTATATAGAGCGCGAAGCTGACCTTTTGGCTTTTTCTTGAAACAATTATGAAACTCCGAGGTTCTAACAATAAAACTACTAGCTCGCAACGTGTCCGAGAGACGACAATTTCAGGCCAGACTTTTTATAAAGAATCCACGCCGAGGTAAGCTAACATTAGACAATGTTCTTTTACACAATTGAAAATCTTTTTGGAAAAGCATGCGGAAGACCTCTGCGAGAGGTGCATTCCGAATGCTGCATTCCGTAGCCTTACTGCACCGGATAACCGCATCACCCGCATAACGAACACTACGATCGAAGGGTTAATCGAGGTTCTACTGAGCATGCAACATTCACAATGTCCAACCATGATATATATAAAAACCTCGATCAAAATTTGTCTTCACAGAAACATTGTTTTTGACGATTCTAAATTCTTTCGCAGACGAATGATTTTAATATACTATAACCGCACAAGGATCTGCAATCTAGTCCGGGATCGGCACACGGATCACGGTGGTCGCGTTAAAGTGTATTTGCGGTCTCGTAAAGATACGGTAAATAAAAGTCCGTGGAACAGTTTGCATAGGTACATCCTCTCTGGCTCGCCGAGATCGGTATCCTGTTCACGATCGCCGTCGCGATGTAGGTACAGCGCAATGGTGGCACGCGTTTCCTCGCCATGAAGCGATAAGGGAAAAAGCGACCGATAAAATTCTGCGGTCGATCGACGAAAAGACGGGGAGCCTGAGGCGCGCCGAGCCGCGATTAGGCTTGCGCGGAACGACGAGCAAGCAGAGCCGAGCAGAGCCGAGCCGAGCCGTTCGACCCAGTTCGTAAAATAACGCGAGTCGGTAGGCGTACTTACCGAAATGTGGGACAGACGTATTCATGCGCAGGAAACCACATAAACAATTATGGATACGCGAGGCCCGACGACCGACACAGGCGCGAGCCCGATTTCGATGTACAAAAATTGAAAATTCGAAACGTGGAATTTAAATTAATACTGCGTCGGGAAATGTTAGTGTCGAAATGCATTTTACAATACTATCTACAATTTTTAGAAGTAGGGAAACGACCTGCGCTCAAAGGATACGTACCATGACGAAATTGTGGGACTTACGAAATTATTATGGTGGTCTCAAAAGATTGGTGGAGCTAGAAGTTGTCAAGGTTATAATTGTAAGATCTTATAAAGAAGTTCTAGGCGTCATGACAAAATTGTAGGGCCCGTGAAAATGTCCTGGTGCTATCGAAAATATTTATGGAACTAGAGAAAAGACGTATAGGATCTCATAAAACAATTTTGGGTCGTATGAATAAACTGCGAGGCCTTCGAAATTGTGATTGCCACGACAAAATCGAAGGACCTAAGAAAAATATTGTAGAGCCCATGAATAATTCGTGAGCTATAAGAAAAAATTGTGAATATAAAGGCTCATGTTGCGTTAAGGAAGGGCGATCTAATAGTAAGTTGGAGCCGGAAAGTATTAGAGAGGAAGAAGGGAGAGGGAGACTAAAGTTGAATACAAAAGTGTTTAGGGTTCTTAATGTGGCCGCTACTGTAGACGAAAAGAGGGAACAGATGGCACGATTCTTCTTTCATAAAACGGGATGTAGAGCGTAGTTGATGTTCTGGTGCGAGTTTTGCAAGTTGTTAGACGTGAATTTCGACTGGCACCCGGAAGCACGAGCAGATACGCATCGTGGACCATTGCGAAGGAAGCGGACTTTCGGGCTGCCTGGTTCAGATCGCGGCTGATCGTCGTTAATTTTCGAGGGCAGGGGCGGCCTTCGAACCAACGACGCCTGTCTCTCTACCTCTCTTCTCTCTTTCTCTCTTCTCTATCTCACTCTGTCTCTCCCTCTCTCGCGCGGTCTCTTTTAACGAGCGTCGATGAGAACGAATTACTCTCGCTGCCTACTCCCCGTAATTATTCCACTTTTCGGTTTTCCGTCCTCCAGCGCGAGCTTACGCGAGTTCGCGATCCTCCTGAACGACATTAAATGCTCGCGGCTTCGTTACCTCCCCATTAACGCGGCAATTCCCCGCTAAAAATGCTTATTCCTTCGAAAATGAACCTTCCCTTAAATGTCGTCCTCTGCTAAATGTCGATCGACAGAGCTGTCGGCAGACATTCTGCCTCGATCTGCGAACAGTAAATTAACGATGCATCGATAAAGATCTCCTTGCCTCGGATTAGGAGATTTCTGGACATTTCAAGGAGATTTCAAGATCATAACAGGACAAAAAATAAAAAGTATTTCCAATACGTGATCGAGACTCTGTAAAGCAAGAATGTAAACGACGCGGGATAATTGTGCAATTGATATCTTGCAAGAATTAGTCTTGCCTTATTTAGAATTTTCAATATAAGTAAAGTATTGTTAAATACGGTAGTGTACTCATCTTGATTAATTTAAGTAATATGAATTGTTTAGAAATTATTATTTTCTTTATGAATATAGTTTCATTTGATTTATACATTCATTTTATAATCGATATACTTTCGAGATCAAGTCAATATTTCAGCAAATACCGTATTGTCTTGTATTATGAAAGTCGCAATGGAAAGCTCCTAATAAATTCAGGTAATTTTTCTTCTCTAGTAATTACTACTATAAACGGTGGCTTATCAGTCGATTTCTTCATTGTTTCCTCTACTGTTTGCTCGGTACTTCCCAAAGGAGATAATTACCGACTTACTGGCGCTAAATGAAGCATACTTCAATCTCTTATCGTCGGTTAGCGTTCACGATAGATATACCAACACTATTATTATCAGAACGCTACCATCGTTGGACGTTGGTAACAAGGGCGTTGAAGCGACCCAGGATAGAAGTTCAATTACTCTTTCCGAGCCCCAGTCGATAGAAAAGACTCTTTCTCCGAGAAGGCTGCAGTCCACATAGGGTTGAAGCATTGGCCTCGCAACTTTGTTAGTCAGATTACCGACTTCGAAAAAGTTCCAGTTGCTGCACGACGGACAGGTTCTCCGACAACCAATTATTCATGGCAATCTAGCCAGTCGAGACATTTTCAGTTTCTCGAGTGGCCGACGGCTATTGTCCAGCAAAGAAACGGGCTAGATAATTGTAGGGCGAAGTCAATACGAGAGGGAAGATGCTCCTACGTCCAGCCTCGTCGTTTCTGCTCCCTGTAAATAAACCCTTCGCTCCGCATCGGCGAACAATATCTCTAGCAGCTAGCTCGTCGTCAGCGATTGCTACAGTCGCCGGGACAATTACCAACGCTTTTCACGTAGCCAACAACAACCTGGCAGCGACACGAACCGTTCCGACGTTGTACAGCGCTCGTCCACAGCTGTAAGTTCCACGTGTCCGACGACTAGCCACGTGGGAACGCGGCGTAACGGTATGCGAGCCGACAAAGGAACTGTCGGGGCCACGATTTCCACCAAGAAAAAAGATCCGGCGATTTAGAGAAGTTGCGGAAAGCGAAATTTCGTACGTGTTTACACCGTACTAGGCCTCCGAGAGCAATTTTTCGCGCGGACGTGACCGGACACATGTACATGTACGGTCCGGCTCGCCAACCGATCCTTACGTAAGATAGATCGACTTAATGAGATTTCGTGTCTTTCGCTTTTTTTTTTACTGTCCCGACTTCTACACCGGTCCCGGTCGCAGGTGAATAATCGGTACACAACATAAGACGTGTCTGCCATGGATCAGAGACCAGACACGCCGGATCATCGTTCCCCGATGTTGTCAAATTGAAAGTAATGACCGGCGCGCGTGCTAAACGAAACCAGACTGAGTCGTACAATCGCTTAAGCTCGCAATTTTTCTCTTGGGATATCTATTCTTGGCCGGGAGCACAGAATTCGACGGTGCAGAACTTCTGCTGAATTCCTAAACAACTTCGTGATCGTTAGTATATCTCGAAAGCAGTATCTTGTTCGATCAACTGACTGTTTATAATCACAGCAAACATTGACTACCTGGAGTATTCGATAGTGTCCTCAAGATTGCAAGATACTCCGGAATTTTCTACTCAAAACGACGGTCTCTTATCGGTAGTCGATCGGTAGCCATGCACGAACACTTCAGCCGGTGAAAAAAGAGGAGAGGAATCTAAATCAATCCTCTAAGTGCCAGGATGAAGTAGATAAACGGACCCTTCTATGACGACCACCTTTGATCAAAATCCGACACCGCAATCAGGGAAATACTGCAAAATCAGGGACCCTCGAATCTTGAGCGAGGATTCGCAACTGATTTTGCAAAGTACGTGCAGCCATTTCGCAGCGGAGGAAGCCGAAACCGCAGAGCGATCGGCGGACACGCGATAGGAAAAACTGCCTGACCACGGAAATTCCGATGCTCGTTAAGCACCGTTTTCAGGAAGGCATACACTCCGCGGCTGCGCCGCGCTTGCGTAGCGGTGAGTGTACCTGTAACGCAGCTGTTGCGAGTACGCGAGAGCACACGCGGATTACATTTGCCGATCTCCGCTCATAAATTAATACCACGATTCCAAGTAGGCGCAACACAATCATGTGTATCGCGGCTAC
Organism: Augochlorella aurata; assembly: GCA_028455555.1. Taxonomy (NCBI): domain Eukaryota; kingdom Metazoa; phylum Arthropoda; class Insecta; order Hymenoptera; family Halictidae; genus Augochlorella; species Augochlorella aurata. The sequence goes on from CM052161.1 coordinate 16,764,343, forward strand.
GCATGCACGCACGCACGCACGCACGCACGCACGCTCGCGCGTGCACGAAGCCACAAGCGAGCGTGGAACAGAGGTGCTCAACTTAAGCCAACAGTTACCTGTTACTTCTCACTGAGAAATTCGGGGCACAGAACTTCTTTCGCGAAACATGGGCCGTTGAATCTGTTCAAACCGGCCTTGAGCAGTGGTATCTTGCCCTGGCCGCAAGAAAATTGCTCCTACGTGCAAATAATATCGTCGTATAAAAATTCTAGCAATAAACTGTCTGTCTGGTCACCTTCCTGTATAAAGTGCCCGAAGTGGGCGTGGCTTTGTGGCCCTCAGTATTTACCAACAGAGTCTAGCAAACTGATCTAGGAGATGCTAAACATCTCCGTTCGAAGCTACGAAACAAAGTGGACTCGCATTGTTTCAATGCGCGCAAGAACGAGCATGACAAGTTCAACAACTCGCTTCGTTCGCGGATCTTGGAACTGCGACAGCTCGGCTAGTTTGAAGTCCACTTAGAGAGTCCGTTCGGAGGTCAAAGATAACGACCATGGAGGAGTTAGATCAGCGGATCTACGTGTCGGGACTCGATTGAGCGTCACTGTTATAGAGTGATCATGCGCGCTCTTCCAGCTCTTCCCTGTCCCCGCAACTTGCGTCGCCCACGTATCCTTCTGCTGGTTGCGTAACGCTGCAGAGTCATGCGATAGGATAGCTCTGCCGTGGCGCGGACCGAGCAACGAACACGGACAAACGGGAACGGGAACGAGAAGGAACGGGTGTGGAGAGGAAACGAGACGCGAGAGACAGAGCAAGAGAGAGAGAAAGAGGAACGAAAACGATCGAGGAGATCGAACGAGGATAGCGAAGGACAGGGCAGAAGAAGGAGGAGAAGATGGCTCGATCGGTCAGAGCAGGGCCGAAGAGGTCGAGAAAGACGAAGAGAGTGTAGAGAAGAGGCGGTTCAGCCTTGAAACACGCCGCACCGCCGGCTTTGTCACGAGTTCCGCGCACGAACGCAGTACGTACGGCGTACTGCTCGCGGATTACATCGAATCGGTTTTCCCGATCTTTTTCCCACGTCGATGGCACGCCCCGGCTATCTCTCCTCAAAGATCCCGATACCGTTACCGTTGTCCGCCCCTATCGAGATTCTTCTGTTCCGTCGAGATCGACGGAATTTGCTTCTCGCTTACGCGGGGCTCCTCATGCTCCACCTCCGACTCCGTCCGTCGAACGATCATCGATTTTTCAAGTTTCGTGCAACGCGCACTCTAGAGTATTCGAGTCGGCATAACCACAAGTTGCTAGGATTCTTTTGAGAACCATCTGGGTCCACTAGGCCCCGCCCACTCAGGCTGCTCTACATGGTAGTAATCTACAGTCTGCAATAAGGGATAGAGCAGCAACAACACCACGGAGCTTGGCTTCAATTTAAATTTCGAAATACCATAGATTTGGAATGGGAGCAATACTTGTGCTGTGGGGCAATAATAGAAGATACTGAGTACAAAAATCAAGAGCCACGAAATCACACCTACTCGGAGCACTCTAGACATGGTCTTTTTTACTTGATGGACTAATTATCCTTCACTTGGTCCTCAAAAGGGCGATACCTGAATATTTAAAAAAATTCGCGGTAACAAACTTTTGCAACGTATCGTGTGTCTTTTGCGACAATTACTTTGCAAAACTATATTTACATTTGCATTCAAGTTACATGGCAGACGGTCGCAGTTTTGCGACACTAGACTTTCGTACTCTACTGTGAAAAGGAACAAGGACACGGAGCGTTCTCACAGTGTACGTACTCGGAAGCCAAAGGCTCGGATCGGATGTGCCGCTAGTATCGCGGTTCCGATTCGCCCTGATTCAGCTCCCGATGGAAACGCGAAGAGTTTCCTGGCAGCGATAAACGAAGGGAATCAACGTGCCCGAAATAATGTTAATTTATCGTTCCGGGCAGTTTTATCTGGCCAGCGATATCGGCGATTAATAGCCAAGCCGGTTAATTTATTGAGGATGTCTCATATCGGATGAACATGCGCATCGTTGCTTTGCGTCGATGCAAACGGATTGAGCTCAGGATTTCGCTGGAGTTTAGCCATGTTTAGTCACCAGTCATTCCAGCAACACTTAGCAGAAAAGATACAGGCGGTCGCAGCAACGTTCCTCGTACAGCATATCGGATACGGTCTTCCGAGAAGCGTAGCAATAGATAAAAATAGATAAAAGCGATGGCATCGACATGGCCTGCTAGCTTTCTGGGAACGCTTTCCTCGATCAGGGTCGTCGGCGCAACCGGTGCGTTCTATCTAGTTGTAAAAGGAGTTTTGTGTATCTCTAAGAATTAGCTCCACGACTCTCGTTGACCCCGTTCGATATTACCGAGTACCGATTTCAATTCTCCTAACAATCCTAGAAACTGTAGATGCCCATTTATCAGAGATCTTAAATCTGTCTAGAGCTGACTAGCTAGGTCCGCTCTAGCTCAGGTCTCGGCAAATGAATAGAGTTAATGCTGACTGTAATTACGGCGGCAGTTAGACGCCAAAGTGCCGGAACGGCTCCGTGGGAAAACGTCCGGACACAATGGAAAGTGATTGGATCTTCGGACGCGATCCTAGGAAGGTGTTCGTGGGGGATGAAACGTTTCTTGTCCGCGGAGAGAAAAACTTTGTCGAATAACGGAGAATGCTTGTCTAAGTGCTAAGGTGAGCCAGAACGTAAAGGGGGTTAGGTGGAAGAAGCTCCGGGAAAGTGGAGCACAAGGAAATTGAAGGGAATGCATCCAACTGCGAGGAAACGCAACAAATGGAGAAAAGGAAGCAGAAAGAATCGCAGTGTAAGCGGAAAGAACGACAAAGCGAGGGTGGAGGTGAGAAAACCGAGGGTAAAGGAGTCGAAAGAAACGCGAGCGAAAGAGAGCAGAGCAACGAGAGGGCGAAAGAGAGAGGGAGGGAAAGAGACATAGAGAGAGAGAGAGAGAGAGAGAGAGAAAGGAGAGAAGGATGGGGGATGAGAAAGAAGTGTGTGGCGTGAGGAGGGTAGCTAGTTTCGACTTCGTAGTAGGCCTCGATCGATGGTGTTACCATGACTACGGGGGCAGTACCGCGGTGCTCCACTGCTGATTATTTATGTCAAGGATCCCCTCCTGCCTCGAAGCTCGAAACGCGAACCACCCGAATGAGCCGGCAGCAATGAGCATTCGGATTTTCATGTCGCAGTTTTCAACGCAGCGAGCTTCTCGTCCGAACCTTTCGATCCTTTGTACGCCGCTGCAGCCGAACTCTAGAAACCCAGAGACTTCCATATAATACACTAGGCTACGAACGTGCTATATTGCGTTGCGTACCAAGGTGAGGCACGACAGCTATTTGTCAATAGGTATTTACGCACGGATAAAGTGGCTAGTATTTGTATCGAACCATAGCATCAGATAGCATCGTATAAAAATTTTCATAAAATTTTGTAACGTAATTATTGTTGACAAATATGAGTGTAATGTAAACTATCATTACGAAGGATTAAGAAGAAGATAAAAATGCTTAAAAAATGTGGATCTGTAAATTTCCAGCAATATCGAAAAGTTGGAAGTGGCAAATATTTGTTCTTATTAACAAATGACCGCCATCCCCGCCACAGGACTAATTTGCCTCACTCAGTTCGGCCAAGTTCGCAGGTCTAGTGTATTATACATAGAAGTTTGTGTAGAAACCCAATTTAACTAGAACCTAACCTGGTTTCTGCTCATCCGTTTATTGACACCTTCTACCCCACCTTTAGACTCTAACTTCGCTTTCTTGCCTGGCGAAAGGGTTGGTTGGCTGCGGATCTTTGAGCACGTTTGCATAGAATCATTTCTAAGGTGCAGGAAAGCTTGAATGAAATGTTTCTATCCAATGTGCACATCCCAGTTTTCAAAATATTAATGAGAACAGGGACTTGGGAATTCAGAGTTCGATGTTTGAAATTATTCCAAATAGTCTTGGATTCAAAGACTAGCGATGTTAAGCCTTGTTCTTAGTGTACTGCATCGATTTTAACACTAAAACTACCGAGCAATAAAAGTTATTAGTTTTTACTACCTACTAAAAGTAATAAGACTTTATTACAAACTGCGCCTAAATAATTGCATATATCCAGTAATTGCTTGCAAAAACAGCTTTACAATCTCAATAATTGTAAAATAAAGAAATTTTTCCTTGTGTATTGGATTAATATTAAAATAAAACATAGTATACAATTAAAAAATATATAAATAACGTTACTTATATAAGACCGATAATTGTTGCAGCTTGGATAATCGTTTTCTCTTGTTTTGCGGTCGGTGGAGTTCGTTATTTCTTCTTTAACCGTAGGCGATAGAGTATTCATGCATATTTATGCGAATCAGTGTAACGAGGCTACAATTTCTGTAAGGATAGCGTATTTCGAAAGGAAATGCCAGCTCGAGCCAGCGAGTTATGATCGAGAAACGACTCTTGGATTACGAGCTGGCATTTAAATAATGGGCACCGCTAGTGACAGGCGGCGACTGAAGATGGAGCCCTGGTGCTGTTTCGCAGAGCAAGCAGGATGGAAAAAGGGAATCCGTGGAGGATGCTTTCGACCCAGTTTCACCCTCGCATGGTGGTGGCACAAGCAATCGATACTGCGGCTAAGGGCCACGATGCCATGTCGTGCTCTATCACCGCGAAAACCATCGCTCTAGCCTTGCGCAGAACTTCCAATTAGAGCCCCAATGGAATGACATCACTTTCTTTCCCCTGCGATCACTCTTCGAAGCATTTGCCTTTTCGTCCTTTTCCTAACCCGCATTGCTTTCATGATGACCCAGTTTCCATTATAATCTCCGTACACAAAAAGTATCGAATTTCCATGGAGCATCGCACAGCCTGTCCAATTCGAGTCACTGAAATTTCACAGCGACTTCTAATCTGCAAAACTTCACGCCAGAAGAATTTCAATATACTCATGATAAATCTAGATTTAAAGAAATATCCTGTAGTTTTAACGCATTTAGGGCATCACTAGGGTCTTTCGAAACGATAAATATTAGAAATACTAAAAATTATATGCAACTGCAACAATCAGAAGTAATATAGCAGTATATATAAATTCTTCTAATATTTTCACCGTCTTGCTTTTTATAAATGCAAAACATCTGCAGTCTATTTAGCAGGTATCAGAATATTGTAAAATAAATTGATATGCGAAATCGTCAACGGATTGAATAACGAAAAAAATCATAATATTACTCGAAAAAAGATCGACGATAAATGACGGAACGAACTGGATTCATAGACGTAGACTTCTAGCGGAAGAACGTGGTGTTAATGGAGATGGACAGAGTAAGGTACAAACTGTTTATTCTCGACCACGATAGAACTGAAGATAACAATCTCATTTCGAAACGATGCAATTCATAGATTCCTTTTTCTTATTACCAAAAATATTCTCGTCGTTCGAATCTTCGTCGTCTATATATTTATAAAGTATCATTGAGCATAAATTGCAAAGAATTTCATCACGGTGTCCGGTTAAAATTCGTTCAACCAATTCGGAATCGTTAAAATTATCTTCCACGCTATTAATTTAAGTTTAAAATATTGACTTTGAAAGTCAGCGTCTAGTGTTCGGAATTAAAATTTTCACGTTTGGTTTGAACGTTATCCTACCGGCAGAGTTGCAGAACGAGGATTTTGTTTAAAGCTACTCTTAAATCTGTATCTGCGACGCAAATTGTGCGTAATGGGACAGTTACTCGTTATCGAGAACGTGCAATGCTGATAATACACAGTGGGCGGATGAGGTCACACATACAGAAAAATTTAATAGGATATCACGCAGTCTTCCTACTCGTCTAAAATGTGTTCTAGACTATGAAATGGACCTTGCAAATAAAAAAAAGTCTCCATTCCATTCTTCAGTTGTCGCGCGGAGAATAAAGCTCGGCCGCAAGAACGGATAATTAAATTCAAATAGTAATTTTCTATCTGAAGTCGACAGCACATCGCGTTAATTAATATAAAAAGGCCGAATGTATCCTACGGACCGATCAAATCGAAAGAAATAAAGGAACTTTACGTACCTATTCATCAAAGTATCCTTATCAACACAATATTGTTCATATTCTTTCCAAATTGGATTCTTAACTGTTTGCTTTTATTCTATAGACGTACATTAGAAGTTTTCGCTACAGTCAACACCTCACTATCTCACGCAACTTTTTTTTATTTCGGTCTTAACTTACGCCGTTTCACTATCAAACTAAAGTATTAACTAACGATTACCTTTCTTTAATATTTACACGTGTATCATTAATTGATCGTATATAATACAACTTGCGTTCTTAGCTGCCAGCAGTTGCTAATTAATTAACATCTTGACGTGTAGAACCTATATATTTCGCTCTAACATATCTCTTTTCTCCCTCTCAACGTATATCTTTCTTTACGAGCTAAATCGTATTCGCGGCGAACGACGAATAACAACCAGAAAAATCACCCTCATAGTTCCCCCAGATCACCTACGAGACACGCGTCAAGAGTCATCGAAATTTACACAGTATTTCGAATCGTAAACCGCGTTATCGGCGACATGTTATAAAATTAGTGATACGAACCTTGTCACTATACTCGTATGCTTGTGCACCGTTTTGCATAATATAATTATTCAGTAGTCTCTTTTATTACTCGCTCACCACAAGCTAGCCGTCGAAAGTTAGGAGACCACGAGATATTATGATCCTTTGCAAGTCGAGACGTCATACGAAAAAGTGTTAATATATGAATAACAGGGTAAAAATGATACACAACATAGGAAGCAAGCGTAATTGTTTTCTCGTGACTCGTACGGCATCAAGAATCAATCACTTGTGTTCAGGTGCCGAATCGAAGTATCGCGCACCGACGTATTTGTATTTTTCTACGTGTAATAAATCCTAAGCTCGATGATTTTATCGTACAAAACAGTAATCGCCAGCGCAGTTGGAAATTTCTTATGAGAACCGTATCTTGAGTCAAATAGGATGTCAATAACCATCTGTCTTTAAATGCTAAGTCCCCAGAAAACAGATGTTCACGGAATTAAAGCTGTGTGTGTGTGTGTGGTGTATATAAATTAAAACATAATGTGTCGCCTTAAGACGAGTTTGTAAGTTTCTCTCTTTCATTCTTATCTACAGCCGCTACGTGGTCAGGCTTTTCACCTCGTGCGTAACGCTCCCACATCTTCCTGTATAACATTTCCATGCCAGATGCATACAGTTTGCAGCTGAACAGAGGACTCTCCGACCTGGCCTTCCATACCTTTGCCCTTATCGCTTTCAAACTGAAAAATTTATATCGATTAAAATCTTCAAGTTATAAAGGATTTAAGGCAAAATTTAACTGCAGATAAAACACAGCTAGACAAAGCTAGAAATCCAAACTGAAATCGTTTACTTACTATTCCCTGTCTGTGCCCAAACGAATCGCGATATCTTGGTACTCTTGTCTCGTTCGTGCTACTAATTCAGGGCATCCTAAGGTATTCAACTGACTTGCAGCGACACGTGACGCTAACGTCTCTCCTGGCAGTGTGACCACTGGTGTTCCGGTCCACAAAACGTCCATACTAGTAGTGTGACCGTTGCAAAGTGGCGTATCTAAGCAGACATCGGCTAATTGTCCTCGCCTAACGTGCTCTTCCTTTGCCGCAACGTTGCTGAACAGAATCCTACCGGGTGATAAACCTAATTGTTGAGCTGTGGCTTGCAAGTTTGGCTCGCCAACTGCTGGGAAACGTAGCAGCCATAGCACTGAATTGGGTACGTGTTTCAGAATCTGCAAGTTAATATACAATATTTTAATGTACAGAATTCGCTTCTGCATGAAAGATAAAAATGATGAAACACTTACATGTGCCCACATATGAAGCGTGAGAGGGTCGATTTTATACAGCTGATTGAAATTGCAGTAGACAACCGCGTCCTCCGGTAGACCGTACTGTTGTCTCGTCGTGATTACAATGTTCTGAGGCACTTCTTCTCCTGTTGCCGTCTTATTGTTCACCTGCGTCGTGGTCATGCCATTTTGGACTACAACGCCATTGACGGACATCTGGCACTGACCAGAGGCGATCATCGTCTCAATGGGCGTGGTAGTTGGTAACTCCGCGACTTTCAACGAGATTTCAACAGGTTTGTTTTTGGCATCAGGTACAATTACTTCGCGGATTTCCTTCACCAGCGTGTTCTCGATCATCGGTGACAAGTCGGTGGCATTTATCACCGCTACATTGTCCGCTACTTTTCCTTTCATGTTCAATTTATCTGTCAAGATTAGCCGTTCTTTGAGATGCGGGAACATTTGCCTAATAAAGAATTTAAACAATTAATAAAGTGTCCGCTAACCTTAATTACCTGTAATTGCGAAAAACCTACTTGTGATCTCCGATGAAGTATGTGTGTGGCATGTACGCAAGTTTCTCGCTATATTGAGTGGCGAGCTCTAACGGTGAGGTGACTTCATCTGTGATTAAATAATCCATGAAACTAGCACCAGACGTTCCCGGGTATCCTAACCACATCACCTGAATTGGTGCCGGTCGGAGAGCAAATATTTCATTCCTAGCACCTTTCGTATAACCGTTCATGTTTACTAGAATATGTATTCCATCAGCGTTGATGCGATCGGCAGCCTTTCCGTTGCATGGAATCTGCGAGAGATCAATAAAGTGTTCGGCTTCCCTAGCAATTTTCGCTCTGAAAGTTGTCCCATCATCGGAACTCAGCGCATAGCAGAATATTTCAACGCTCTGTCGGTCATGAAGTCCCGGAATCGATTGCATTAAGTGACTAGTAGGGTGGTTTCCAAAATCTGAAGACACGTAACCAATCCTCAGACGGGTACCAACTTCGCGAGGATATTTGTACGGTTGTTTGTGCAGAACGTGGATCTAAAATGGTCATAAGAAATCTTTTAGATGCTTTCTGCAGGAAACATTTTACAAGCGTTGCAATTTAGATGGATAGAAACCTTTTCGATGCAGAGATTAGCGTGCCTAGCTGCAATAGCTTTCCTGAAGTCATGTGAAAGAGGATAGAGCATGGAATGATGCGGGTGCACGCTAGGCAGCCTGTTTTTGTCCAATTGTTCCGCCACGATGGAGACTAGCTTCTTCATTCTAGCCTCGTAATCGGTCCAGTCGCAGACTATCTGCAGACAATGCGCCAGGTTGCAGTACGCGTCCGGAAAATCAGGCTTTAGCTTCAACGCAGTTCTGTAAGATTGGATCGCCTCAGGAATGTTTCCGGAGTCTTTGTGAATCGAGGCTAAATTGGAATGAGCGTCGGCGAAAGCGGGATTGATTTGAATAGCCCTCGTGTAACATTGAAGAGCCCCCTGTATATCTTGCATTTCCTTCAGGGTATTACCCATATTCGAGTAAGCGTCTGCGAAAGTCGGCTGAATACGAATAGCCTCCTTGTAATGCATCAGCGCTTCATTTAACTTTCCTTGCTGTTGCAACACGGAAGCGAGGTTGCTGTGAGCTGCCGCGAACTCAGGGAACACTTCGAGCGCCTTCAGATACAGTCGAGTCGCTTCTTCGATGTATCCTTGTTCCCGTTTTATGTTGGCCTGCGATGAGAACATCGATTTTATAAGAGTACTTTTGCGGTGACATAGCCCGTCTCATGGGAAGTTTTGGGAATCAAATCTTTTAATTACCAGATTATTAAGGGAATCGGCGTGCGAAGGGCACAAACGAAGGGCGGTGTTGTAGCAATCCTCCGCCTCCACCACTTGCCCTTTCTCTTTGAGCGCGTTCGCCAGGTTGCAATACGCATCTGGGAAGTTGGGCTGCAATTCAATGGCACGACGGTACGTGTCAATCGCCAAGTCGATGAGTCTGTTAAGTGGAAAGCACTGATTAACACCGGCATAAAAGACAAATAAAAAGAAAAGTGGAAGAAAGCCTTACCCTTGCTCATAGTAAACGCAGGCCAAGTTTCCGTGCACGACCGCATTGTTGGGGCTGAGATTCAGTGCACGCAAGTAGGCAGCTACAGCTCTGTTGACAAACGCAACAAAATGTGTCGTTTAATGATGTTATTACGTCCTAGTAAAACATGGATAGCGTCTATAATTCTGTACTCTTTTTTCGTCCAAACACTATTAATTCTTTTGTCATAATAATATAGTAATACAATTTTTCCGAAACCAACTGACCAGGGACGAAAAATCTTTCTCAATTAATTATTGCATTGCGATGCAAAAATGAGTCATCCTTATGATACAGAAAATTAACTTTCCGAGATCACCTGGTAAGCAGGTCCAACTATCAGAAATATGACTGTTTAATTGGAGGAAATATTTCGCCACTTTGCTAGTTGAGGTGCCCGCCGCGAACACCACACCCGACACGAATGGAGCACGTGCTAAGGTGTGTAACTATAGAGACTGACACCTGCACACCGGCCGGCGAGAGTAACGAGACAACAAGCCAGTATCGGAATTAACCTTTTCACGGTATATCTAAGCCAAGAGATGCATCCGGGGCTCGAGGATCGCGAAAGGGCTCGCTCTAATCGCGCGCGTAAAGGGGGTGCGATCGTGGCCGAAGGCGAGATCACCGTGTACACGACAACGCACTGGCAGTCCATTCCTTCCCCATTTCGATGCTTTTCGATCCCGATAAAGTGGACGGTTTTATCACCAAAAAACAGGAACGAACAGAAGAGGAGGAGCCGAGATAGACCCCCGTTCGGTCCGGCTCGGACGCAATCGTCGCCTCGAGAAAACTCGAAGCTAGGAGACTACGTTTTTGGTAACATCCACCACCCCCGTTAAGGACCGTACACCCTCTCCTCCCACGAGTAGTAAAGGGTTCTTCTCCCTCGTGGGGGCGGAGCAAGTGTTGGAATCGATAGCACGCCGAGTTTCTCCAGCTGTGTTGTGCGTAACGACTGAGAAACAACTTCGGAGCGTGACTACATGCGAACAAGGAATCTAGATTGTGGGCAAGCAATTTTCACCGTTGCCAAGCCGTAGCTACAGCATGTGCGTGGTCTCAAGGACGGCCATTATAGGGGTGGGAGTCGAGATCGTTCTTTTTCCAACGTAAAATATTGAGAATATTCGAGAATGTGGAGATTTTTTCAATAACACATGGACTCTGTAATGCCTTGGCTATGTCTGGCAGAAGCTAAACCATTATTGTAAAAGAAGCTCGAAGCTTTTCAAGATCATTTTTTCAAATTTTTAATGACAAGTTATCAGCGAAAAACAATTCATATTTTTGGTTCGGTAACGTTAGCGAATACGTGTCGTGCAAAAGAAGGCTCTTCGCGGGCATCGCTCTGAAGAGAGACAAGGGACGATGAACTTGAAAGGACGTTGCATGAATATCGATTCCCTGTTTACATGCCGGCTCATGCGCACGAGATCGCGATTCTTTAGCATACGCATTCAGGGATGGAACGCATAAAATCCTGCAATCTTTCGTAACTTCTTTGTACCGTAAATGAAACATTTTCAAAGAAATGCACCGAAGCCACTGGTTGAAATTCTCCTGTTAATCGCATGTTTCTTAGCTGAATTATTAGTCTTTATGCACTCGTAGCATAAAAAAATTTGTTAACCGCATGTTTTTTGACTTAACTGTTAGTCGTTATGCACTTGTAACATTAAAAAACTTTTTAAAGGAAAATGCCTACATAGTAGAATTTAGTATACGTTTTTATTCTCACTCTAGTGAAATTATCATTAGCTGGAAAAAAAATTTATTTAAAAAAAATAATACTTGTATGGCTATTTGCTACCATTAGGGTCTGGAATGGACCTTTAAAGGAATAACTATAAAGCCAGTTTCTCTAGCACAGATATTAAAACCGACGTCAATATGAATCAGAGACGACGATCGATCAAACTGTGCATTTGTATAAGAAAGAAAAAGACAACTAATTAAAGTATGCTGGACCGGGAATCGAACACGGGTCCTCTGTTTGGTAGGCTCACGATTCTCTCGTCAAGCTAACCATTCCATCTGTTACAAATCGATTGAACGATCTACTTTTTTATCTAGCTTCAAAACGATTTTACTTTACAATTTGCAAAAGTACCAAATGTTCATCTCTGTCAGGTCTACCTACAATTTATGCACAATGGGCACATTATAAAGAGCAAGTAATGGCTCGATAATTGACATATAAATGTTCAGAAAACACCGGGAACCGAGTCAAACGACAGATCCGAGCATCGGTCTTGAATAGGATGTCGGACAAAGTCGGCCCTTACCTGTCAAAGATTCTGGCCTCTTTCAGAACATTCCCAAGGTTGATGTACGCGTCCAAGAAGTTCGGGTCGAGCGCGACTGCCTTCTCGAAGTGATGGATCGCCAGCCAGATCTCTCCCTGAGCGTTGAACACGCAGCCAAGGTTACTCCAGGCGACCGCGAAGTCCGGACGTGTTTCGATCGCCTTTAGATAGCATGCCTACAGACAAACCACGTATTAGAGGACTACGACTCGCGTACTGTCAGGGACGCGCCGCGCGTACTGCCCGACCTCTCCTCGCCGCGCCGCAGCTTTCACACACTTCACCATCCTCGAAAACCTCAAAGAACAAAACACATCTATTCTCACCTTCGCCTTGTCTGTCTCCGTTCATTGCTACCTGCCATCCCCCGTCACCCCTGCTTCCCGCGAACAGATGCAAAGAGAACGATATCGGTACCGAGACTAATTAAGTAAGCATGTTTTACGCAGCAATTTCGACGAGTCGTCCTGACATACTCTAATTAAACACCTTCGTCGATCGGACAATTAAGTGTGACATACATTTTTATGAAATTTGCACTGCAGATAGTTCTTTGAGACGCACGGTAATTGGTACTTCGAAGGATTAGTAATTTTTGTTCGCATAACATTTTCGTCACTACATGTTTGCTATTTCTCAAAGAATTATCAACTGTGAAAATTGTATGAAAATGAACTTGTTACACTTAGCTGTAGTATCTTCGTTTTGAGAGTGAAAAGCTCGCAAACATGTTGCTCTAACGAAGGAGAATCATTAGAGGAGACTCGAAACGAAGCCCACTGCGTGTACAGTTTTGAAGGTGTCCTTTGTAGATATTTAAGATGGGCGAAGAGGGAGCTGGACCGGAACGAAGACAGAGAAAACGAAGCCCATTCTGCGAATCGTGTAATGGGGAAAAGGATCTGGTGCGAGATCAGGATAGAAGGGTAACAAGGTGCGCGCTAGAAACGTCATCGTGGAAACGTGAGCGATTCGTGCGTCTCGTTCCGTGTCCATCGACTCTCCGGAATGCGTCCGGTGGACTCGACGGCACGCAACACGCCGTTCGCCACATCGTTTTCATCATCGTCATCACTGTCACTCGGCCAATTCATCCCGTCGAGGATTCTCCGTTCTTGCCGATGGGAGCTTGAACAAACATGCGTGTTGTGAGTGTACGTGTACGTCATCATCTCATTGTCATCACCCGTGCCCCCGTTAGCTAACACAAATATACATATATATGCGGAGTACGCAGAAAAAATACAAATCATCGAAATGTTCTCATTTCTAGTACAATTGGAAAAAATGATAAAATGCGTTTTTCGAATTTCCATTTTACGTGACGACGCTCCTAAGGGTCAAGCAGGGATGTGCATCGCGCGTGCCGAGAGGCGGGCTGCATCATGTAAAACAGAGTAATCCGTACCTAAACAATAAGTAAAAGGGCATTTACAGTCGGCCGATCTCTTAAAGGACATGGTAGGAAGGTTCGGTTGATTTGCGTCAAGGAACAACCAGGAGAAACTGGACGGAAACGAAGTTGGACGAGCTTTAGACACCGTTTCAGAGTTCCAAGCCGAGATGACTTCTGGATCCTCTCCATTGATTCCGCGTTATAGGGGTGACGAGCCAATGGTGACATTATTACTAAACCCCGTACATCAGTCTATTATCCTGTATATCTCATTTATTACAGATAGTGAGAAAAAGGTCACCCTATACTAATTTTTATTATTTTGATCTTTTATGATGAAGCACACTTTGAATTTTGTAAATTATAGTGTGTAACACAGACCCTGTACTTCTACGGACTGTCAATACCTTGCTTTATGATTTATTTCATAGCAATGCTGATTAGAATTTCTTTATTTTATTGTACACCTACATTTAATCTAATGAATGAATAACTACCATTATCAGACGAGTCTGGCTGGATAGTACAAGGCATACGATGAGTTATTTAACATATAATGCATGTTGCTTACGAAAAACCAAAAAGGAAGAAGTTCGTCACCCCTATCGAATTTGTCAGTGGACCCACCGAGACTGGAAAAACAAAGAAAAAGTTCCAACTTTCAAGTTTCTTTCGCGGAAACATCGGAACAACATCAATGTGTCTGATGGAATAGTTCAGAGACCGGCCTTCGGGAATTACTTTACCTGCAGAGTACCCTTCGGTAGGTTGACGGTAGGTACGGCTCGCAAGCTCTCATAATAAACTTAGACCGAGAGACAGTGTGTTACTGAATAACCACATTCAGATTCACCGTTTGACGAAGGAACCCATGGTAACCGAGACCAATCACATTGCTCCGACTTCCCCTCCTAGAGTTGATCATCCCATCCACAACAATAAGACAGCTGCGTTAATGTCTCTTCACTGATACTCTTCGCCTCAACTTTGTCTTTTTTTTTCTTGTTTATATTTTTTGACTTTCACAGAGGTACCTAAGTCGTGCGTGCCCGAGCTGTGTGGGGCACGCTTCGCTGAGATCGTCAGCCACCATGTATCGAACATAATAGTATAAAAAATCATTGACTTCCTAACCGATGATGAAGTGAATTCTCTTTTTGTTCCCGTTAGATCAGTATTGTCTGTTAATTGTTTTCAAGACCGTATTTCCCATTCTCAATTCGGTTTTTTAATATCCTGGATCTGTCTTTACACGGAGATGGGCACTGACTTTATTTAAATAACACGTACTGAACGTGATCTCTATCTTTAAACAAGCTACTACATATAGTCCGGGACAAAAATATAGGATAAATCACTGCCAATGTGATTTTCGTAATAAAGTATTCTATTTTTCCATTGGGAATGTGTCAATGTGACTATTTCAAAATTTATATAATTGTTGCTATCTTTCTATCCCTGACTGTAGCTGTATCTCAAACAGTTTTTGTTTAGAAACAATTCCTTGGCTAACAAGTTTGAAAACCCACGTTTTATTTAAATGATAGATCTGCCCATTTCTGCATTTTGTTTGTGAATTTCTGGTGGCGGAACGTGCTGAGCGAAAAAACGAACGAGCGGACTAGACAGCGCTCAAGATTGGCAGGAAATTCAGCGGAAGGCCTTTTTCGTCGCTCTGCGTTTCATATTTGCCGATAAGCTTCTCTGTAGACTGCACTTGTGATCAAACAAGCAAAACAGAAGATTCAAAGAATAGTTACTAAGCAAACGAGTTGATATTGCGAACGTTAAAGTGCACTGTCTTCAGATAAGAAGCTCGTAGGCAGTCGCCGCGCCGCGCTGCACTGTGAGAAGCAGACCACTTGACGCTTATTGATCTACCACCGATAGATCTTTTCATCCAGATCCTTTCAATCAAATAATGTCAGGGAAACTCTTAGGACACGAGAGTATCCCGTGAGTTCCGATCCCGGACAGGAAAAATAATTGTTTCTTTTCGTTAATATAATCGAACAATAAGCGAGAAACAGGTAATTCGTCAAATGATCTCGCGCCATTTATCACCGTACATACAGAGACTCGGTATACTCTCAAAAGTTGGAAAGAGTTGTTGGAAAGAAAAGGTCGCATTTGTGCCCACGTATATGTTACGGATCGGTATACCTAGAGAGGCAGAACACATTCAGAATGAGCTGAATCAAATGAGAGATGAGCTTAACACCTACGGTCGCGCGCTGCGGGCCCTATTCTAGCTTGCCTCGTTGTTTTCAACAAAAATGCGAATGAAAAAAAAGCATTATGCATCTAGAATCTGATTTAGGACAGAGAGAAAGAGAAAAAAAAAAGATACCGATACACATCATGCTGTAATAGGACCGGCAGTTTTGTAGACAGAATTTGCAATAACACCGTCGAGATGCAGATAGAGTCCATTTTCCATGGTGGTGTTATTGCAAGACGCTTTGCGCAGTGCCAAGAAGGGTTCCAAACTGTTTCCAGCCCCGACTCTCAATCAGAACCCTCATGCGTCGCGTTTGATGCCGTCTCATCTCGTTAATCCACGATCGAGAAAACAGATTAGGCGGTCTCAAACGCGGCATTGTTGATCAGTTAGGTGGGAAGACCGCGCGCGATGCACAGTGCGCTATCGAAGCTCTTCGAGGTAGATTATGATTCGATAACGCAGCATCACGCGCCGCGCGCTGATTTTTGCCGCGACGAGAAAGACTCTCCGCAAGAATGATGCGGATTTAGTCTGATCGATTCCTGGCCATTCCGCGGAGCTGCATACTAGTGCTCGTGCACATAGTACGGAAATGCTTCGGTGCCTGGTGTTATAGAAGCGAAGGTCGACCTATCGACGAACATCCCGAATATTTAACTGCGCCGGCACCGATGCATCCGAATATGCGCATCACACGTCAAATTAATGTACATCTATTGCCAATCGAGAAACAAACCTACCTTCGCTTCGTCAAGTCTTGCTAATGCTTTCAAAAGATTACCAAGATCACTCCTCACACAGTAGAGATCCTGAAACAGATAGATATGTTATACACACTGGCAAGAATTGTAATAAAGAGAATCGCTCAAGAATCATTAAAAATTCCAGACAAAACATAGCAATTTCCTTTTAAATCATAATGCTAACGCAATTGATTAGACATGATTATCTAGTAACAATTACTAAGCTACAATCTTTTGACGAATCATTGTGAAAATTCTATGCTAGCGACATTATAAATTCCTCACAGGGTTATATTGTAGAGCAGTCACGTAAGCTTGAACAGCTTGTTCCATGTCTCCTGCAGCCACCAATGCAGCTGCCAAGTTAATGTAACCGTCGATAAAGTCTGGTTTCAATCGAACCGCATGTCGATAGTTTTCCAATGCCTCCTGTAGTTGACCACGTTCCTTAAAAACGTTTCCGAGATTGCTGTATGCCTCCGCCAGTAAAGGATTTTGCTTTATTGCCAAGCTACTGTAGTGAGCTGACCTGAGAAATTCCAAAGAAATTTATTGTAAAAACAACAAAACAAAAAAAGAAACAATTATATGAGTAGAGGAATATTTACTTTTCTAGCCTCCTGCATTGGAAATGAATCGAAGACAGCAACAGAAGAACTCCAGTGTTGTTTGTTTCCTGTCGCCAAAGCTGCATACAGTGTCTTTCAGCATTTTCATAGTCTCCAGCTTGATATTCCCTATGAGCGAGCTCCAACAGCCCTGGAAACAGAGTTTGAAACATTTTTACATCATGAAAATCTCAAACATTCGTTATAACATGTACAAAGGGAAAAAAGTATTCATACACCGGCGTGTTTTAAATTACACTCAGCTTCAGCGTTTCCAATTAAAGAAATCTCGGCTAAAAAAAGACACTAGAAAAATCATGTGAGCGCGTCTCTAACAATCGATTTCCTTTTAACTCTTCGTCGACCGACGCTGGGTTGCCTTTGACCCGTTCGCATGTTTGACAAGTTTTGTTTTTCTACCTCTCTCGCCCTAAAATTCTTTATCTACTTCTCCTACTCTAAATTCTATACAATTCCAGCGACAAAAACAGTATACACGTTACGAAACCGTTGGGGGGCGCAACACGCATGCCCGAGGATTAAGTTTACCGGCGGCCAAGGAAAACGCGGAATGGGACGGGAAAAGTACAATAGAAGGAGAAAGTATTCATACATCGTTTCTTTTCTCGAATTTATAGTACGAAAACTGTGCCGGTAGGCTATTGTAAAAGTAACCGGTGTATGAATACTTTATTTTCTTAGTATATGAAACCATATGCTTAAATGAATACGAACAGTAGGAATCAACGGCGACGTTTATGGTCTGATTGTCGGCGATCGCGATCAGCTCCTTGCCCTGAGTGTCCTGCGTAACGACCAGAAGATTTTGTCCATTTTGCCACTCGCCGGTTCCATTCGAAACGTCTTCAGAGTTGTTCACAACGTTAGCAATGATTCCGTTCGTGTTCCTTAGAACGGTCTCCTTCTTCTCCGCCAATCTGAGACTCATTTTGCTCGTGTGTTCCTCTCGGTTCGTTGCTCTAGCCTTCCCGGTAGCGTCGGCATGCATGCACACAACCACACGCAATTTCAACGCAGTTGCAGCCAACTTCGACCGATTTCCAGAGACTCCGAAACGACACTCCGAATTTTCCGATGGATTCTTTAATGCAGTTGCTTAGCAGCAGGATTTTAGAAACTTGTTGGCTTTAATTCCACTTTTCCAACGTGTGCAGTCCACTCGTCTTCACTGTCACGCTTCTTTCAACACAATACTTATGTATTCCTAGCTTCTGTATACACTGATGTGCTTCGGTACAAGCTACGCTACGACCAGGTTATCCCTGCCAGAACCAGCGGCTCGCTGATTCGTCCGTTTTGCTACTATGGCGGACTCCTGCGTCGTTGCGGTGAAGACGGAAGAGGGAACAGAAGAAGACACCCGGCTCAGGAGCGTAGACACCAGATCTGGTGCCCCTAACATTTGGCGGGCACTATTGCAAACCGTTTATATAATGCATAAATTTCCCAATTATATGTATGCATCATAAAATGTGCATATCCATTTTGGACTTTTCGAGGGACGCAATCAATATTATGGAGTTGAATATACATTACAAATTACAATTAATGTAGATAAGTTATCCCGCTGTCGGTATGGTGTCCATAGCAAATTAATGATTTTGAGGCGGTTAACTAAGAACATTTTTAAATTGTCCTAGAAGCTGTATAATTCATGTCTCCAACTACTTTCTGGTATGAATTATTATGCAATAATAGTACCAAGCATAATGTAAAAACGCCTCGTATAAAATTAAAAGACAAATTCGAGAAAATTCAGCATAATTCGGGGTACATGTAATTCATTGCACGCGACTGGGAACGCAACGGAGGAACCAAATTAGTGATTCTCAAACAATTTTAAAACATTCTGAAATATCGAGATACTGTTATCGTGTAATACACTATCATTGATTAACGTAGTCCTTGGATTTGTTTTTACTTTACATACCATAGACGACAATTGCTCTTTTAATGATTTAGTGACACATAATGTCCTCAATATATTTATTTTACAAAGAGCTTAGTAATTTCTTGAAATAATAGTATCAAGAGGAAAGATCAAACCACGTTATTGTAAATGAATTGGCATGTTGCTATTGTAACTTAAATCATTGGCTCTTAATAGGTTTCTAAGATATCATGAACTAACCACCAGACGGAAAAGTGTGTAGTAGAGTATGAAATAAAACAAAGAAAAATTGAAATATAACCAAGTTTTTCGTTTCATGAAATTGCAGAAGAAAAATGTAAATTGGGAACCACTGAGGTGTACGAAGGGACGACTGTCCCCCACTCTCTGGCGCGGAAAGCAGATGGAATAGGTATACAGAGTGGAATATTCCACCGTCACTTTAACGGAGAGGGGACGGTGAATTGGGGAGCGATGGGCAAAAGAAGGTAGCTTAACCCTCGTCTATCAATGCGTGGGTCTATCCGGTCCCTATTGTTAACTGCTAGCTTTCAAATGTAGTTGTTTCAATAATAGAAGATCCGCTTGAGATGCACGAACAAAAGACAAATTTTATAGACGTCGACCGTAGAACGTGCTTGAGGGAAAACAGGTAGAAATACGGAAGAAAACTATAAGCTACAGTAAAGGAAGAACGTTTCTATTTATGGAATCTAATATATATATATATATATATATATATATATATGTACAAAATGCAATACTATGTAACAATAATTTTAGCGATGAGATTCGAATATCCCATTTTGTTCAAAAAATTTAATAATTTCCTGACTTTGAATTTCATTAGCTTGCCAATGCTGCTATCATTTTAGAAACACATACAGCGATAATTTCAGTTATGTAATAAATAATAGGGTACAGTAAATGACGAGACAATTTCCATACTTGAAATATATATATGTAGAATTCTGTTCCATTACTACTATTCGATGACCTGATTTTTATTTATAAATTCACGACTCATTTATCTCGAATTCGAAGATTTCGTAAAACTAAACGATTTCAATCTTAAAGGAGACCAAAGTTTGATGAATTTTATGGACTGCAAATACAGTATATAAACTACAAAAGCTATAGAAATACCATACCGATATCTATTTTTGCGCTTATCAATCATGCGTGCAGAAAGTAAAATAAATTTCCATAGGTCTGTGACTATCAACTTGAACTTCATCAACAAAATATCGAAGGTTCTATTGGCGCAGTATTTCGTGAAAATCATCGATAGAAATTACGTACCAACTGTTGAGAGCTGTTGTATCTCGTTCATCTTGAGAATGACGCTGGTACCAGCAATCTGTTGATGGTTTTGCTGTTGCTGCTGCGGCTGCTGCTGTGCTTGCATGATCACGGCCACCATAAAAAATGCTCAAACGAGAATGCCGCGAGAGGAAAATCTACCGATAATTAAGATACAAATACGAAGCGTATGGATGCCCCACGTGTGTTCAGACAGAAATCTGAACGGAAAACTCGGAGGTTTCGCGGCATGCACTAGCGCGATCTTTTAACGTCCGCCATCATGGATTTTCAAGGCACTATACATCGAACACTGGCCAGAACCGATCGTGGTATGCAAATTATGTATATCAGTAATTGCACGACCGTTGAATGTCTTGCTGCTCGAGATATTCCGATAAAGAAACCTGAGGGGTCACGGTCCGATCAACCTTCCGCGAATGACAGCCGTCAACGTAACGAAAACTTGAGCATAACGTGAGCTACGGAGATACGAACACGATCTGACGTCCGACGCGAAAATCCAATCGATAAACGGATTCCGGGTAGGAGAATCGTGCAGTCTCATGCGCGGGAAATACGTAACAAATTCAAAAAGTTCTCGAACTAATGCAAATAAAATCGAGATTCGTATTTGGACCTTAGAACTGAGGGTACTCTATCCATTTCTTTAAAAAGATGATATTTTATAAACTATTACGTTATTAATATTATTATTTGTTACATCGATATAAATAATTCTTGTTGCTGCTGCCATAAAACAAGATACAAATTTCGGCAAGAATCCTATGCTCCGTAAACATGTCCATACAGCGCCAATCCACGTAGATGCAGAACGCTCGAACTTCTAGTCGAGACATACAATATTATTGGTTTTTCTCTAGAGCTCTCTTACCATTTCGTGTCGCGCTCAACATTACCGATAATTCACCAAAATAAGCACGTTAGCAAGAATATTATTTAGAGGTAAAAAACGTATACAGCGCGACATTTAAATGGTAGAAATAGTACTTAGAAAACAATATGAAGTGTAACTATTTTTATGGATAGCAGAACAATTATTTCTACTAATTATATAATTAGTGGCTACATATATAACAATAGTTTTATACATTTTTTTCTTGTAGATGGATATTTACAACGTAGAGATATAACGCGGCAACAATGTACTTTTAAAAGCTGGCAACAATGTAAATTAGCCATCACAGCATATACTTTTCCCTGTACAGGCAGGCGTAGTTCACTAGCTGACCGTTCCATTTGGATAGAGTACGCTATCGTATCACAGCATTTTCTACAGCGTCGGTAATTTAGACCCTGAGACTAAAAAAAGCATTCCATGCAATGCTGTGCGGATCCTAAGCTGTGATGGTAGCTCCTCTTGTTGCAAAATTTCGAAGTTCCGTTCAAAAGTACGTACGATGTAACTACACTATGCTGCTTGTAATTCACTGTATACAACTTGTGCACTCATGCGCAATGGACGTACAGAGTTACAAGGCTAAAATTACTATGAAAATCATCGAAGTTTCGGTTCTGGTGTTCTCCGTGTCGTGGTTAAAGTTCAGTTTCTGCTCGTGTATCGACGAGCGAACATTGAACGTTTTCGATGTGTGGTTATTTTGTATTTTCGTGATGTGACATTTCTCCAATAAAATCTATCAAAAATGCAATCGAAACAACTACCGATACGATGCTTTTGGATCATGTTGATGCTCGTACTGGTCGCCGCTAGGATACACAAACTCGAGATACGGGTTAGTTGAGTAATCTGAGGAAACAACGCTTTCCTATATTTATTAGTTATTTCGCTATGATTTCTTCGATTGCATCGGCAATATTTTATCGGTTAATTGAAGCGATGCGAACAATAGCATCGATCGAATTGTCTAAACCGTTCATCTTGTCCTCTTTATGGTTCGGATCTTTAAAAATGTAGCAAAGTAATATTTCGAAAGAGCGTTATCGTAACACCGTATTGACGTTCGGTATGCGTCAACCACGTTTCCCGAAATGATATTAGAAGCATTGTGAATCACGACAAAAATTTCCTACGAGGAGTTCGATAGGCGGATGAACAAATGACGTATAGGTTATAGTTAAACCGTGCCTCGAGTTTTCTTTCCTCTTTGCTTAGGCATAGGATACGGTTGCGGTATCGACATTCTCGTTCTCACGCCTGCCATGCTTTTTTCATGTTCCAGAAAGATACAAGACGTTACATAGCCCTTAGCACCTTCGGCTTTTACAAGAGCGGCATTCTTGATGTAAATCTGACGAATTTCAAGGCTGAGCCCCTCGACGAGAATGCCGTGGTGAGTAATCGTAGCGTAGACGATCGCGCAATACTACGCGTCGTTCCCGTCCATTCACGGACACCTGTTTCCATTTTCTCTCATTCACGCCGCTAAATTGCCGCTGAGAAACAACTCGAAAACAGTCTTGAAAGACATGCTTTATACTTTCTAACAACAAATTTAATATAACCTTAACATCTTTTCGTTCGTTTACTTAAATGCGCTAAGAACAACGAAACGAAAAGCAAGCGCAATGGGCAGAAACCGAATCTGATAAGTATAGACTTGCGCAACTTCCTGCAAAATTTGATCTGATTATTTTATATTTTTGAATGCAAACGTTCACTTCTTTTTACTTCCAAAATATTTTAACTATTAGAAAAATCTATCAATTACCCTTTAAATAAAATGGAACTTTACTTAAATTTATTTAAAAAATGAAAGTGATTTGAACTATGTTTTAGCGACGAAGATTCGAGTGCAATTCTTGTACTGCTTTCGGGTCAGATATGATCCTCTAGAATATAATCAATTTTTTATTCATATGACGTCAATTTCTAAACAAATGGTATATTGTTCAACAATTTGTAACTTGTCCCGATTCCCTTCAAATATTATTCAAACACGTTTAAATGTTACCAAAAACATGCCGGGGCATAGTTTCTACTTTTTTTTTTAGAATTGAGTTTTTAAAAAATTAACAGTTGGACAAATATTAGACATTATGATTTATTTAGATACAATCAACTAACACGTTTCGTTCCGTACGAGTCACTGGTAACCCACGGTTTCTAGGAGGTCAAATCGCCCGGAACTAGCACTGCACGGAACGTGTTAGGAATCACCAAAAAATCTGTTTTTCCTTGTGTAATGTGTGTGCTATGTATTTTTTTGACGGTGCAGTTTGGGTTCAGTTTGGATCGTACGCTAAGCGACGCGATGAATCCGTATTTAGATAGCCACCAAGAAAGATGCGTGCTACAGGACGCCGCAAACGCGAAGACTGATCTCGAGCAGAGGGACGACAGCAGCGCTGTCATATACTTCACGATGGACTTGAAAACACCTCTGTAAGCGTTCACAAGTCACGATAGAATCTCCTAGACCGGGATTCCCGCTTTCTTTCTGTATTCACTAGAGAAGAGAAACCGATTGTACGATGTGAACCCGTTTTCAGGTTGATAGTCAACTGTAACCAGAACGTCCACACCGTGGAGATTCACCAGAATCGCAACATGGTGGTAGCTCTGCGCAAAAAGCGAGATTCTCTGTCAACCGGGTTCAGCGATACCGTTCTTTTCGCACGGAGGAAACGGTATAGCTCGCATGGTGAGTCAGTATTCGTCTGAATCGCCTCCATCTGTTCCCTCGCAACAACAAACATCCACGTAGAATCAATAGTCGAGCAAGCCTTTCGTGAAATTGCACCTGGCTGTGATCTCGAGTTCAAAGGACATTCGCGTTCCGACTTTAATGCTTTAACGTTCGGTGTGCAAAGCGCTATTGGCCGCAGGCCGGCTGTACCGTATTGTTCATACTGGCTTTTGATTTAAAGGTTCGAGGCTCCCGTGATTCGTATTGATGTTTCTTCTCAAGGTTTCCCGTTTTCGAAGGAAATATTTTCTAAGTTTGTTAGAGGTCTCTCGGTCCCCGAGAATAAAACCGGAGAGATTTCCCCAAGATTTGTACTTAATCGTAGAAACCGCGTCATCTCAAGAGATGAACGATACCGGTCGAGGGGTGAGGGTTTACGAGGTGCGGGCGTAGCACGCTCTTCAATTTGGCAGCCATCCAAAGACAGGAAGCTAACGGTAGACCGCGTGGAATGGGCAAAGCATTTCTTCGCAGCGCGTTCCAACTTCCGCAATTTCGTCCATCGATTATTTATTAATTGTGATTCGCGTTGGGAGTCCCGCAGTTTTTCGGCGCAATTAAACATTTGTTTCAATCGTTCGCCTCGTTATCGGACCGCTTAAATTTGATCAACTTCGAATTAAAATCCGTTCGCTTTTTTTAATCACCGACTTTTAATTGCTTTGCTAACTTTTCACAATTCCGCAGTCAGCGCCATCGGAATTCGGGAAATGTTGCGCGTACGGATTATTCGGACAGCATATTAAATATAAATGTTGCTACATCCGCGAGTTATTTCAATCGTAGTTGGATGCTAATATTAGTCGACTCGGTCGTGACATAGGCTAACAGGTGGACAATGAAATCTTGGCACGAGTTGCATCGATCACGACCTTAGGGTATACCTGTGCAATGCCTCATTCTTAGTGAAAATTTGCAGCGACGCGATCGAGAGAAAACGCAATGCACTTGTTTATCGTTCTCGATTGATTCGAGCTTATGTACGTTTAATCGGGCAACCTTGATACGCTCGTCATTCGGGATTAAATTGATATTGCGATCCGCGAGTCGTTTTCGTTTCGATGCAGCGGCTGGCTTCTTGCGTCGATCATGCAACGCTTAATGCGCGTAATTGATCGATCAGCGTCAATACAGGAAGAGGCGTCGCGCCAGCTCGTTACGCCGCAGATTGCATTGCAATTTACCTTTGGAGAGCTATCTCCAGAAGTGCGATATATTTTTTCATTTATTCTGATAAGATCCCTCGCCCGACGAGTATCGCAGATTAAACGGCGCATCTTCGATCGACGGTAGAGCCTTCCGACGTCCAAAATTAAATGCATGTTTACCGGAACGACGAGAGAGCGTTCACCGAGTGCCGCCATCGCCCGGCTCGCCCAACTAAATGCGAATGTGGTCGATATCTCACGGAATGTGGGGTCTCGAAGCGACATCGGTGATCGAACACCGCTGAGATGAGAGACGCTATAATTAACGTAACTCGTCCTCAATCTTATAAATAACTCGAAACTCAAGTATTTTTGAGG
Source organism: Augochlorella aurata (assembly GCA_028455555.1). Classification (NCBI taxonomy): domain Eukaryota; kingdom Metazoa; phylum Arthropoda; class Insecta; order Hymenoptera; family Halictidae; genus Augochlorella; species Augochlorella aurata. Next base: position 16,790,018 of record CM052161.1, read on the forward strand.
GTCCGGTTAGGTAACTATCTTCTACAGTAGTGTATTTTATGTCAACGATCGCTCTCTCGCCGGGATCTGATTGATTATCCGAGATTGACGCTCTCACATCAACGAAATAAAACCCTTACCTTCGTGAAATTCTTCGAAGATATCGCTCGGACATATCCCAATAGTTGACGCTAATAAGTTGCTGGTCGATTTAATTCTATTCGCAGCAACAAGAACTCTGATTAAATAAGATTGCTTTCGCAGGTGTCGAGAGATCCGTAAGCCAGGACCAGTTCCAGTCGCGGCCAGAAACTAGCGGATGCACGGGCATTACACTTCCGATTACCGTGCAGAATGTCAAGGGGGAGAAGTATTACAATACCAGTTTCAGCGTGTACGTCGGGGACGAGGAAGAGGAGGGTCTCTATAATTTGTACTTTCACAATTGCCCAAATTACAAATACGAGTTGCAAGTCGCGTTGGATTTCACGGTAAGATCAATGCTCGCGACTACGAGCTTCCGTCGAAAGACGCTGGGATCTACGGATGCAATTTACAGGTTCAAATATCGGAGATGAATGAGCACAATTATCTTAGCGCGGGTGAGATGCCGTTGCCGGCGCTGTACTTCATGATGGCGCTCTTATTCTTCTTGTCGGGTTGCTTCTGGGTGTTCATACTTAAAAAGAGCAAGTAAGAGACTCGTTTCGGTTCGTTTCCCATAGCCGAATACTTTCGGTTACGATGTTTAAGAGTTCGTTTTCATCCAGGCACCCCGTATTCAAGATACATTACTTGATGGCAGTGCTGGTGTACTTAAAATCTCTGTCGTTGCTCTTCCACGGGATCAATTATCACTTCATCCAGACTAAAGGAGAACATGTGGCTGCGTGGGCGATTCTTTATTATATCACGCATTTACTGAAGGGTGCCGTACTTTTCATTACTATTGTCCTCGTCGGCACTGGTTGGACGTTCATCAAACACATTCTAGCAGACAAGGATAAGAAGCTTTTCATGATCGTGATACCGTTACAAGTTAGCATCACAATGTTCTCGGTTGACGCACAGTCCTGTCGTTCGCGTTTTAACACTTTGCCGGCCGCTCATTTCTCGCATCGCCTTTACGCTGCCGCCGGCGAACTACTGAGACCGAGAGAAGCGAATCTTAAAGTTAAGCAATAAAGAATGCGTTCTTTCGGCAGGAAAATTAATTGACGTCTAAATTGCATACCAGCTGTTAGCCAAAAAATTCTAAGCTCAATAATATTAGTGCTGGGCACTTACAAGCATAGTGGAAACATCGACGCTGCGCTGAGCCGATGTCACGCGTACGTGACGCCGGCCGATAACCGTTGGCGAGAAAAAGTCACGCCAGCGTGACAGCGGCCGGCAAAGTGTTAAGCAGAGCTTCGTCTCGAAAGTAATGGATTTCCATATCCATTGAGAATAGAATTTTCAAAATGGTAAGCGATAGGACTCGTGCAGCGACTCGATTTTTTAGACGAGGAAAGACAAGATAGAAAAGAATTCTGCAACAAATTCTCCGACCCGACAGGTATTAGCGAACGTCGCCGAAATAATAATCGAGGAGAGTGAGGAGGGAGACATTGAGCACAAAACTTGGCGAGACGTTTTTATCCTTGTGGACCTGCTGTGTTGCGGTGCTATCCTATTTCCAGTGGTTTGGAGCATCAGGCACTTGCAGGAGGCTGCGCATACGGACGGCAAGGCAGCAGTGAACTTACGCAAGCTCAAGCTTTTTAGGCATTTTTATATCATGATAGTTTGTTACATATACTTCACACGAATCATAGTGTACTTATTGAAGGTACGATCGTCTTCTTTCTGTCGCGTTCTTACTCCTTATGTCTTTGAGAATGGCTCCTCACCGCTGCTCGTATTTCGTTTATGCAGATCACGGTACCTTTCCAATACGAGTGGCTCGACGAGATGTTCCGTGAAATGGCCACGTATGTCTTCTTTGTCCTTACCGGATACAAGTTCCGACCAGCTTCCGCGAATCCATATTTTACTTTAACGACCGACGACACAACCCAAGCTGACGAAGATGACGAGATGGATGTCGTGTGAGTATTCGTCTGGAAATTCTGTTCTTTCTTCCACTTTCATTAGATTGTGAATTTTACTGATAGAAGAAACTTCCGGGGTATCGATACAATTTTCGTAATGCAGTTTAATTATCGTGATTAGTAGATTTCAGATGATTTTGTAAATTCTTCTCTTTCCTTGATTATTATAAAGATCAGAACGAGGTAAAACTTTCTTTTGTTAGAAGAGGGTCTTTTTTTGGAAAAGTGAAAACAATTTCAGAATATTCTAAAAAAATACTTTCTTTTTCATTAATTTCCAAGTCAATTAAAATTTACCGCCACTGATGATCTCGTGGCATCTTTAGTGGCAACATCAAGAAGTTGCACCAATCTATGCACTGGCAAATCGGTAAAGGTGTTCGCTAAATTTATCTACAGATAATAATTCTGCGAGTACTCTGGCGATACTCTGATAAACCATGGAATCTACCTGCAGCACTATTACACGTAGCAGCAAAACTAGTTGAAGCTAGTTGACAGAATTACTGACAGTCGAGTTTAGCTAGCAGTTTAAGCGTTTTGGCTCTGCAGGTATTGACGCCATGCGAACCCCTGAACGGAGCTTCGAGAATTTGCCGCAAGAGGTACCACAGGTCCATTAGTGGCGATAAATTTGAATTGTTTTTGATTCTTATCGAGCGTATATCATTTTCCACGTGACATTATTAATTAGATTCTCTCTAAAACAAGCACTATCAATTTTTATGGGTGGTGCGTCTTCTTCCGCCATAAATACACAAAGATCTGTAGTCTAATCGTTAATTTGGTCGTGACTTTCCATTGTCCGCCGTAATGATTATTTCAGTGGATGTTAGGGTCTCTTATCAAGTTCTAACGTGACGATCTCAGTCTCTTTTCTAGTGTATCCGGAGGTAGCGGTATCACCGAGGGTCTCAGCAAAGTTAGCAAAGTTCCGAAAGTTCTGAGGCCTACAACCTCGGATGTTCCTTCCACCCAAGAAGAGAGGGACAGTCTGTTCAACAAAACGGAGCCGTCACACGAGTACGACTGAGTCGGGCACCCGCAGCCCTTCCAATTTGCAGTGTATCGATTTCAGCATGGATGAGGAAGCAAGGGATTCGTTCTTTCGTTTCGAGATATATCGAAACAGTGCTGGCGACCGTAACACCCAAACGGAAGAATTTCTGCAAACGATCGAACGAGGATTGTCTCTCAAAGAAGCAGAACAGCCGACATATTTCGCATTGAATCGACCACCTTTCTTTCCGTTTGTTCTCGGTCGATCGAATTCGCATGCAGATATTTTTGCAACGATACCGGTAAACAAACTTTCCACGCTTTGTTCCGAACGAAGACGGTTCGTTCGTCGTTGTACAACTATCATTTTCTCGGCTGCTTCGTTTTCTGTTACGATGCACCACGTTTTATCTTGCAACGCACCACGTTAACGATACGTCTCTCGTCTTACAGCGTAATTAATCACGGACTTTGAAAATTGAGTGTAATCTGTATTTATTGGTAGAGAATGTACTAGATGTCGGAGAAACGTAATCTAGAAGAAACAGGTTCGAAGGTTCTCGCGTTCCGCATCGGGCGTCGACGCGACTCCGACGAGAGGGAAAGTTCCACGTTTTTGATACGCGTCTTGATGTAGCTGATTTTCCTTAGGCATTTAGCGAAACGATCCAAACATTTCCATTTGTTTTTGCTCTGTGTTCTCCCATGACACGGTCAGTTTCGTCGAACCGGAAAAAGGGGCCCGCGCTGGACACGGCGCGCGCCGCTTTAGAGATTTTGTGATAGGCGTGTGCAGCCCACCAAAAATCGGGGTGCCGCGAGAATCCACTTTTGTAAAGCACTCGATAATCTTTTATGTAGGAGTAATTCTGGTGTCGAGGCAGGGGCAGGTAAGGAAGATAGCGAATAAGTTTCTAACCATTCAACATGTCCCCCATTACGTAACAATACAGTCTCTGGTTACAACCATTATTATTAGTATTGTACACGCGTTATCATGATTATTGTTACGTCTGTTACTATTCATATTTTATTGTATGGAATAAAAGGGACACCCTACAAAATCAAGTTGAAACAATAAAGCAGATATTTTTATGAATACCGTCTTGTCTCATTCTCTCGCATTGTCGTTACTATTCTAGACTCGATTGTCGTATGCGTGAGTCACTCGGATCTACTGATCAACTACATGCTAGATAAAATGCAGAAAAGAGCTCGAACGAGTACGACTATAAATCTATTAATCGGGTAATAAAATTGAGAAATCTTGGGAAAGTGGAGTCGATCAGAGTGGCTCATATATCGTCGATCGCTCAGTTTCTCGATCAAGGGGAAACCTGTTACGAGCTAAACGTTTCCAACGATATACGCGAGCTCGGGACGTTTCATGGAACTTATTGAATGCTCGCTGGAACTCTCTTCTTTTTGGAAAACAGCATCCATCCGTGGACCAGTCACGAGTACGTGAGCAACATTTCAAGGGTCCTTGGATCGTGATTTCCGATGAAACGTGGAAATTCATCCGCGTTTTCCCTCTCCCGGAGAAGAATTTACAGGAGACTTGTCTTGCTGTCTTCGCGTTGTTTATTGTTTCCAAAAGACCGGGTATTCGCTGTTTCGTTTTACACGTTTGTTATTGGCTGTTCCCGTAATTACCGAAGCGACTTATTTCGGTGCTTACAATTCGTTTAGCCTAACGCATTCGGGTTGCAACTTTGACCGCACCCTGTAGCGGAGTAAATGCATCCCTCATGGAAATTAACGGGTAACCGTCAACTGCAGTCTCGCATGCTGCCTACTCGCGAAGATCTACGTCCGCGCGTGATCGATACGGCGTTATGCTTTAATATCCATGTATCTGCTCTTCGCAGCTAAACACATGCCAAACAATAATGCTACCTTCGTCGTTGCATACGTGTATTGTCCAGGCTTTCGACCAGCGGAGGTTCTCGCACACGGTTGTTAAAAACAAGGAACTTTAGTTTCCTGTCGCTCCGAATTCGACAAACTGTCAAATTATATTATAGCAAATAAGTAAAGGTAAGGCTTTCTTACAGCCAAAACGAATAGAAAATACCCCTAATTTTAGATTACAACGTAGTAAAATTAATTATAATAATGAAAAGGCAGATCATAAAAGTTCACAGTCCGGTTACTGATCTGCATCTCTTTAAAACTCGAATTTCATAGTTTATCTATGGAAAAAGTGTGAACTTCGGAATAAGTAAAGAAGGGTCTGAACAAGAAAAGGAGGGTCTCGACACTCGACCTGTTGCTTTCAGTTTGCGCGACGGTAAAAACAAGCTCTAGTGTTGTTTCGTTACATTTGGGAGCGTGCCTTCACGAGGGAAGAAACTTCGAACAGGATTTTCGAATTAAGGGCGTAACTTCGGTCGTGCTTCGATTTCGGTCAACTTGTGCGCAAACCGTTCCACAATGAGATTGTGTAAACGTGTTTTTCGTCAGTCTGTTTGCCGTCCCGGCTCCGCCGAGAGCATCAACTAACTTTTCGACTTCTCGATCGAGGCAGGAGTCAGGAAGTCGTCGCTGGAATTTTTTCGAATCGAACAGAGAAAACAATGTTCGTGCAAAGTGAATTGTCTCGACGGTTTTGAAGAAACGTTACTGGTTGCAAGCAAAATAGGATATTCCGTGTGGTCGGGAGAAGCGTTGCGACCCGATGTCAACTTTTTCTTTATAGTTTACGCTTTTATGAAGATGGCCGACAATGATAAATCTCAATAAGTGACAGACCAGGTAACATCTAGCCTGGTTAATAATAAAGGGACGTTACTGTCAACGCGAAAGCCGTTTCCACTGGCCGTAGCAACAGAAAATTCCTTACGTGAAATCAGTTTCTCACCCTGAACGCCTACTTCTCGAACGCCGAGTGTGCTCCGATGCCCGTCGCTTCTTGAAAGATCAAACATCGTTCGCGCGTCATTAATTAGATCACGCCCGCAAACAGAACGGAAAAGAACAGAAGGACAAAGAAAGAGGGAGGCAGACAGGAAACCAATTAATCTCGTCAACGTTTCCCAGTAGACAAAGTGTTCGTCGACTTTGGAAGTCGTTGGGGAAGCGTTCTCTGAAAGTAGAACTTTTGTCCTTTAAAAATTGAAGAATTAGTTTGCAGGACAAATTAGACCTCCGTTTTATTGATTAATCGGCTGCAAGTTGCTTCGATTTTTGAAAAATTGCGATCAGCGTTTGCTCCGTTGACGCGTTAACAGGACGATATCGGATCGTAGTCTACCTTGTGGAGGCGAGGATGGTAAATTGCTCGGCGCAGACGTCTTGTGGGTAGGAATCGAGAAGATGCAGCGGCGCTTGAATGATCTATACTTTCTAGGCACCGCAAAGCGCATTTAAACGAAGACGTTCGCATTCCTCACCGTCGTTAACGGCTCTTCGAACATTCGTGCGGCTATTTCATTCCGATTATTATTACTTCTCCGTCCTTCCCAGACACATCTTCGACTACGATCGATTCTACATATATTAGACTCGCTGGACACTTTGCTCATCGAGAATTTATCTACCCTTAAGGAATGGTCGTTTGTATCGCTACTCGATTCAACGATCGGCAGTTTAACAGTACATAAATTTATCGAGGTCTAAAAGTGACTGACACGTGTTGCTTTGTAAGAACGACGAAACTGGAATTGTCGAGACTTTTCGCAATTGTCATTATAGCCAAAATAACTATTATGAAACGCTTTTCAGGGTGTATAAGATTATCCTGTATTTCATTACAACAGAAAAGCGTTATTGTTGAATTTTCATGCTACTGTTCGATAAATTGATATTTCTAAATAACCTAATGACCTTTGAAATATTTATGTAATATGAATAAAAAATAATACGAGCAAACTAGTAAAGTACGACCAAGTACCTATTATGAAACACCGTTCTCGCGCATTTGAAATGCCTGTTTCAAAATTGAATATGGAACACGGATGACAACTGTTCCATAAATCGTGACAATGGAACACAATATTCTTGCTAAGTAACGCCTGCATTCCAATAAATATCCTTTTGTTATAGTTGATACATAATAGTATTTGCGCGAGTATTTTTATAAAGTGCACTATTTATTTTTTACTGTACCGTTTGTGCTACTGTTTCTAGTTGGGGTCACAATTCAGCGGTGTTCCGCTGAACTATGATAGGTACTTTTATCATATGTACCCGAATTGAGAGGTTTATGCAATACTTTCTTATGAGATGATCTTCGTACTTCCAATAAGCTTAGTGTTAACTGGGTTAATCGGCGTAGGGCTAAAACGATATTTAGAACGTTCTCTTCGTTCAGAATCAACGAAAACGGTGTCAGTTCGGTTTCCCCGTTCTCGTAACATAAGTTGCAGGTCTCTTCTGCAACAGAGTCTGCATTCCCGCGGCTCGAGCTTATCGCTTGAAGGAATTGTTCTCGAGGGATATTCGATTAGAGCGAAGACAAGTGGATATGACAATTACTCGGTTGCACTAGGCAGTGTTCGCGGGCGTCGATCAACTTTCGATTCGAATGAAAACCGGTCCCCGAGTGTCTCTCAATTATTAGCTTCCCCCGGTTGCTTGCATTCCATCAGACGTTCCCCGTGGCACGACGTATCCTGGAGCATGCGTCTCGACGTCCCGGCGGCGTCCCGACGAGCCGGCGTCCAGCCGACGTGCCCACCTCGCCGCGAACTTCTCCAGTCGGCGTCGCGACGCGCGTCAAATGTCTTTCGGCTCGTATTGGCCTCTGGCCCGTATCTCGCTCGTCGCTCCAATCGGCGCGAAACCGTCGCGAAACCTACGCGAAATTTTCGCGAAGTCGTCGCGTAATCATCGTGAGCCGTCTACTCCTCCGGTTCGCCACTTCAGCAATTTGCTGACGACGAGCGGTTCGAAGAGCGAACGTAACCCGCTTTCGGAGGTAAGTAGAATGCGTCCCCGCTCGCGAATTTCCCGTTGCCATCTGTTGCAACTCGCGGCACTGTGAGACCATTTTTGAGAAGGAGGGAGGAAGGGAACGATGGGGACGATGAACCCGGGCGATAATATAACTGCTCGAAATACCTCGTTATTGCTTTATCTATCCTCCACGGTCCTAAATGGCCGACGGTCATCCTGCAGACACACCTGGGCTGTGCGGCATGGACGAGACTCGAATTGAACTTTTGCAATCGTCGTACGACCAGTACCCGGGGCGAGTACTAAACGTGTTTACGAGCCGAAGCTTTGGTTCTATACTCGTTCCTTACGACCGATGTACCAAGTTGGTCCCTTGATATGCAGGTCCTGGTCGAACAACGTGCGAGAGAGAGAGAGAGAGAGAGAGAGAGAGAGAGAGTGATATAAAAAATAAATAAATGAATAAATAAATAAATAAATAAATATATATATATATATATATATATATATATATATATATATATAGAGAGAGAGAGAGAGAGAGAGAGAGAGCGTCAGGTGATTCCTCGGGAAAAATGAGAAAATAGTGTCGAATAATATTTTCTCGCCGGGAGCTGTTTTCAAGAGAACCGAGCTTTGGGATTCACTGGAGCATCCGGCTTTGTTTGTAAACAGTAACTGCGCGACATTTAACAGTTCATAGATTCAATAAAAAGCAAAGCGTCTATTTTCCATCGTGGCCTGCCTCCGGATCTGTGTATACAGAGATCGCCTTGTAGAAGATGTTTCCGTGTGTGTAACTCGCCGTTTTAATAACTGAATGAAAACTGGCTGGCTCTCGAAAATAACAGGGCAGGAGATGACGTGGAGCGCTGTTTACAAACAGGATAAATGTTGTGACGTTACGGTACGGTAGTCGTTGCATACGCGAGCCATGGATTAACAAGGGCGAAAAAGTTTCATTCTACTAGGTGGCAGGGAGGTTGTATCCATGGATTTAGAGAACGAACTTCAGGACATCATTTTATGAATCTCTCTCCTGCAGACCATCCGAAAGTTTCGTACATTTCATTAGTATAAAATCATCGGCTTTATTCGCTGTGGTCATGTCGCACACTACCACCGTGCGGCCAGTCACGTTTCCAAAATTGAATGCAATAAAAAGGATGTGGTAAAACTTCCTATCTGACGTCTCTTATTTTTTAACGAGTTGGCGGGGCAACCTGAAACCGTGCGTTGTCTTACGAAAGAAGCACATCTTGCATGTTCGCGAGGGCAGTAACAAGATTTTATGAAAACCGACAGGCGGAAGTCGCTTCCGTTTCGAGGATACATCGCGTCGGAATACTTCAACAACATCTGTACATTTGTTCTCCTCGTCTCTGCGAATGGACGGTCTAAACGCGGTTCGTCCTCCAGCAGATCGCTTCGTATCGTTTGAGTCCTCTCGCTGACAGAAACTTTCCGCGGAAACGCTGTCGATGCGAACGCATTATTCGGCCAGATAGAAATCGATAAGCGTTTACACGCTGTAAAGCGTATCGCAAAGGTTCATCGGAAGTACTCGATTGATTGGTTTGCTTAGCATTAGCGCGTGATCAGGAAAGAAGGATACGGTCCGCGTTCGGCTGCGTGCGGTGTTCCGATCGAATCTGATTTTTGTAGGTACACTAGGTTTGCTGTTCAAACACGGCTGGCCTTATTATCATAGGATAATAGAATTTACCGAAGGGACGAATAAATCAAGACCGCGGCACGGCGAAACATCTTTACGACGGCCTCCAACGGAAAGAGAGTTTCCCCGGTATTGTTCGGAACAAAGCCACGTTATTATCCGGACGAATTGTAATTGCTTGTACAGAGCGAAGAGAGAGAGAGAGAGAGCGGGCGGGACAGCTGTGTGTTGCTTCCATGGAACGCGACAAGAATCTCAATGACCATGTTTTCCATCGGTCCGAGGAAAAATAATGTCGGTCGTGGTCCGGTCCCGAGGATTTCGACTTCTCCGCGTTATCAGCGACAGTGAAAGAACGTGATTTCGCGGAGAGTTATTACCGATGCGTTCCGACCCCATTTCAAATCTATTCACGAACGCCGCCGCGCCGCGCGTCCGAGGAAAAAACAGTGCGGGTTCCCGTCGAACTTAAATTAAAAATGTTGCGCGCGCGCGACGTGACGCGAATAATCGAATCGGATCGGGCCGGGTCGAATCGAATTGAACCGGTCGCGACGTCGCAAAGCATCGACGACACGCCGCTCCCGATCGCGCCGTCTCGACGGGACTATAATATTTACGACCGTCTCCGTCCGGACCAAAGAAACTTGACGCATGGACCAACTTGTCGAGCTGCGAAACAAACTCCCGACGAAACTTCCTTCGAACTTCCCGGACGTCTAGCGTTGTCCATCAAATTACCAACTGCAACAATCGCGAGCTTCTTCTGCACCGTAGCCCCATTCTTTCGAGTTTATCGCCCTGTTCCTTCTTTCGGCGTCCTGTCGATTTCGGTGAATCTATTTCGAACACAATTTTATCTTCACGGTTTCCCTTGCTTACTGGAACTGCGACTTACGAGACACTCAGGTCACGAACGAAGACATAGGAGCGAAACACAATTTTTGTCTTCCTTTAATTGTTTTAACACGTCGAGCGCCGAAGATCGACTACCAAAATTTTCACAAAATCAGAGCAATTTAATTAGTTAAAGCGAAATTAGAAAGTTAAAATTGATCATAGGGGATGACATTAGAACTCTTTCGCATCCGAAACATCCTAGTCAAATTCAGTTTATCGGATATATTAAAGTGAAAATGAATTTTCAAAATTGTTTAAAAATTAGCGTCACCCATATTTGGATGATGCGGCGATCAACGTGTTAATAAATTCAAATTGATAAATTAATGTTTACAATTTTTCTGAATTTTTCCGCTGTCTATTCATGAATAGACTGCAGATTTTTATGCAACTTTTCATCTTGTGAAAATTGCGTAATTTTAAAAATGTTAGTATAGAGTGGTGCTCTCTTCGTCAATTAAATTGGTGTTTGAAAAAATAAAATAAAAACGCTATTAGACAAATTAAATACGTTTAATTACGTTCCATTACATCTGCTGTCTACTCATGGGACACTGAGGTAAATGAAAATTATCCGAGAACCCGGGAATTTCATATAGCCGAGAAAAGGTACTAGATGTCCCAATTATCGTGTCTGTCCTAACTTTCGCGCCTCCGGATTAAGAACGTATAAAAGAAGGAAAGTGTTATATATAAATCGGTGATCTCTTTTTATTATATTCACCTTTTAACGTAGTAAAAGAAAAATAGATCATCAATTTATATATAACATTTTCCTTTTTCTATACGTTTCTAATCCACGATAATTGGGACATCTGCTCTAACTCTACTGCTTACTCGATTCGAGATTGTGTCATTTTTAGCAAACGAAGCGATTAGAGTACATCGTACCGAATGTTTCCAGGAAGCAACACGCGTCCCGACATAATGATTTGCAAAATTCAACGCGTCGGGCTTTTCCATGAAAAATTAATGCGCGGATCTGGCCGGCAGCGGTGAGAATTTCGGCTCATTGTCGTCGGATCACGCGGGTCGCCATGGAAAATGAGAACTGTCCTCGGTTAATTTTCTTTCATCCGGCCCCTCGGAGAGAATTCTTCGTTCTAATTCCGAATGTTCCCTTTCGCAAGATCAGGTTCAGATCTCCCGAATAGTTGCGCGGCGTACACCCACTCGGGAACCACCTTCGTTTCGCCTAGAGGATCCTTTTAGCCGAAATTCTGTTTGGAAAATAGAATCTATTTTACAGAATATTCTCCCAACGATTATTAACGAAAGCTTTCCTTAGCCTCTCATTTCCGAATGTTCGGCAAGCTGGTAGGTCGTTGTAGAATAGTCTGCGAGTTTGTAGGTCGTCGCGAAGCGGTTAGGGAAACAAGGTTGGACAAAAAGGCTCCGAGAAAATTGACCGTCGGAAGAATTCGGATGTCCCGAGGCAAATAGGATTTCCGCTTTTTAATAATTCGCATCGGGCGGTTTTATCCATTTATCACGCCCCCCCCCGGACACCGCGTCAGTATCACAGACATCGCAGAAGGGACGAGTCTTCGAAATGGGCTATATCGCGTCCACGAGAAAATATTTCGAACGAATGCCGGTTGCGTATTCCGAGTCCCCTCGGAACAGCGTGGATTCGAATCTCATTTTTTTCCTTTCGTGCGTAAACGAAATGTTCGAGGGAAGTGTACGCGTAGCTGACGTAATCAGACTGTAATATCTTTCGCGTTACACGGGCGCATTACAGGAAATCTAATGGCGTCGGTCGAGGGGCAAGACGACTCCACCCCGTTTGATAGCGTTTCCATAACGTAACGGAGGGTCGCGTCGTCGAAACAACTCGAGTCTCTTTATCGTCGCCGGTGTATTAATGTAATTCGTTTTAGTTCGTTGGCACGTGGGACGGACCGAACACTCCATTATCGTGTTCTGCTCGGGAAATGAGCGATCGGGTTGTCCGGATCCCACGGGCAACCGCCTAAACGAGAACCGGGACACGCTGCGTGCTGCAAATCTCTGATATAAACCTTTCCATTTTTTATTCCGAATTTACGACGGACCCTTCCACTTCTACACCCTCTTTTCTCCAGATTCACGGATCAATCCTTGCGCGAGGGTACGCGGCCAAACATAAACAAGAAAGTTACGGCCCCCTCGAAACAACCTGTTCTTCGTATCCTTCACGAGACCAAAGGCTCGCCCCGTAGATTTCCGATATCCCTCGTTTAGGCTCGTTAAATCAGTCCCGTGAACTTTCGAACGTCCGTTTCGCGTAATTTTTCTTTACACGCGAGATAAGATAGAAACGCGAAACTCTTGGCGTTTTCGGTTCCGTGATCAGACCCTTTGGACGCTTCGCAAATAATTAAGCGATAGATTTCCAGGAACGAACGACGCAACCAGCCGTAGACGAGAACCGGCTTCCTCGGTGCGGATCGATGTCGAATAGGACACGATGTACCGGTTAAATCGCTTACCCTCAATCGAATCGGATCGGATCGAATGTCCCGATAGCGTGCAATTAACTCGACGCTTTTGATCGGTATAACAGACACGTAAAGGCGAACGGTAGCTGCGGAGACGCTCGACAATTAACTTTAACGACTTTGCGGCTGTCGGAATTCGAGTGGCTGCGATTCATCGGCAAAGAAATCGTCGACGACAGCGAAAGCGGATCCGCGTGGGACCGAGAGCGGATCCGCGCCGATAATTTCTCGAATTCCGGCGCGGTCATTTGGAGAGCGAGTAGCGACGGAAGGCAGCCTGAAAAGTCTGGAACGGCCTCGAAATGTCGCGGAAAGATGGAAAAGTATTCTCGGTGATACGGCCCGGACCTCATCCGATTTCCGTCGATCGGTGAATAAGCGCGAAAGCGAACGCGAGATCTCTCAGCCGCCGGCCGAAATTCCCTATCCGACCGGGGGCCAGTAATTTTTTCCTCTCGGACGTGTCGTCTCCACGGCATACCGCATTCGCTTCCACGACAGCTATCACGACCCGTAACACTCCGATCTTACCGTTCTCTAAATCGCGTCGATCACCGATACAGCTTGCACAATCAGTCTCCGAGGCATTCTGCGGGATTAAAAATCGAAGCGGCCCACAGTGTAATATTTTTCCTGAAAAGCTGCCCAAATTGATTTCAATCGTCATTAGTTTTATTAGTTCTCGCCTTTTTCCATTCCAATATTTACAGCTGAAATGTATACATATCTGGAAATGGTCCGACGTCTTATTATTTAAGCGGTCCAACGTTCGTTACCGTTCCGTTGCATATTTTTCATAAATTTTTCGGTCTCAAGTTTTAAGTTTTCGTTTCACGTTTCGAGCCGGCACGATTAAGAGCCAGGCAAAATCAGTATGAATCCTAAGGCAATATGTAGAATAGTTCGGCTGCACTCTGGTCAGCGGTTGCGAAACTCCGTTTAAGTAAGCAGCTCTAAGAAAGCGGGTGAAACGAATGCGAATGTATAATACACGAGGAGCCAAGATTCGGCCGCTCGTGTCGAGGGTCGAGTATCGAGTATCGAGTCGCAGCTGCGGGTACCGTTTCCAGAGAAAACTCGCGAGAATTGTCGCGAGTGCAATACGGAAATTGCAAACTTTCTTCGAGGGTTTGCGTTCCGGACGCCGCAGTCGACTGCAGCTGAATTCGAGCATTCTCCCAAGATTCCGTTAACAAGGACGGAAAACAAGTCGAAAGTAACAGGTGTTCGCGGTCGCGTAATACTGCGAATCCGACTAACGAATTCTTATCAAGAGGCTCGTCCCTTTTTCAGCGAACTCTGGAAACCTTTCTCAAGTTTTAGGAAATCAAAGTCGCGTTTTTAAATGGCTGGACGCCTTCGTCATGCAACCAATATGACAGCTGTTATATTTTAACACGTTCGTCGCCAACAATCGACCACCAAAATTTTCACAAAATCAAAGCAACTTAATGAATTAAAGCGAAATTAGAAAGTTGAAATTGATCATAGGGGATGGAATTAGAACTCTTTCGCATCCGAAACATCCTAGTTAAATTCAGTTTGCTCGGATATATTATAATGAAAATGAATTTTCAAAATTGTTTAAAAACTAGTGTCACCCATATTTGGGTGACGTGGCGTTGAACGAGTTAAGAGGGAAGGCACGTGGCATCTGTGGTTGCAGGAGAGAACGTTGCATGTCAGATGTTTTCACTTTCTAAATATTATTTTGGAGGTCGCCGTTTATTCTAAAATTCAGATATTTAAGGATTTTGCGTTTTAGTAAATATAAAAATATTGGCAACCGATAACGTGTTTTTAAGGATTATTGCGTTCTAGAGGCTTTGATAAAATGGAATTATTTATAACCTAGAAATGTAAATATTAAAATAGCTAGCATTATATTTCTCGAAAATGGACTTAGGCCACTTTCAAAATAAACGGTTCATATTGCTGCTTAGCGCTCCGACTGCAAATTCTTGTTTCTTTTCCAGTCCGTCGGTTTGTTCCAGATAAATACGCGAATCTTATATTTTACAGTTCAATTAATGCATAAACTTACATTCTCCGAAATTGCGACATGCAGCGTTTTTTCTTACCGCCACAAAGATATCAACCGAACGGATACCGACCAATCCTGCGACTTCCGATCGTGGCGACGCGGTTATTTTAAGGCTCCTGTAATTTCCGTACACACCAAAGAGTATACATATATCGTATTCATTGCCAATATAATAGATGTTTCGGTTAATAATGTCGATTTTTTTCGCTAAATTGCAACGTTTATTTCCATAACAAACTGGACAAACTTAATAATCAAAGTATTGGCCACTATTAGCTATCACTGTGGTGTCGTATCGGTCACCTTGCTTGGGACTTGGATACGACGGGTTAACGAAGTAGGGTTGTAAGGCCAAACTCCGGAGAACCAATTCCTTTATTTAAATATCGGTAGATTCGGTGTGTAGCTAGAAGGAGACTCGGCTGCGCTTCTAGATACGTTGACTTGTCGGTGTTAGCAAAAGGTTCTAAAAACGTTCGAAGTGATTCTGAACGGTTCTAGTTTGGTTCTGATTTTGTGCAGTCGCACAAGCTTGGAAGAAAACTCGGACGTGGGTGTGGTAAAGGAAGTGGGGATGGAAGAAAGTCAGAGTGGGAATTTCGCCAGCTTAAAATTAAGGGAGTTTCCTCCAAGTCTGCTAGGCACGTGTAGCCGACGGTCGCGGTCGGTCGCGAGCCAGCTGTGGAACTTCGGACCTCTGCCCGTGAGGCCCTTCGGAAATCCCGAGATTTATGATACCAGCATTCGCTACTGAGACCGAAAACGAAAGGTTGTAAATAATGTGCAACATGCTTTGCCTAAAATACTAACTTGGAACGGTTTCCTCAAAAATAGCTTTGCCGTTGTTCATATCATAAATCGTACATTGGTCCCTTGCGCGGCAATCGTCCTCAGTGCCGTATATCCAGGACGGAACAATCACTTTGTCTCATCCCTCTGTCATACAATGGATTCCGCGCCAAAAGAACTGTTCGTTTTTTGAAGCCAATCGTTTATGAAGCCTTTCACTTCTCCGTAAGGATGGAAGTGTTGTTCCGTGCTGCATTAATCGTAATAAGTGGTAGTCTACTCACTAGATTACCACTACAGCGGGTGTAGAACGTCTCAGTTAGTGTTTTCCAAATAGCTTTTTAGCATTGTCATGCTGAAAAATGACTTTATCGTGTCTTTGGGTGAGTTCTGGTCGTTTTTCCTTGAATGCTCCATTCAATTTTATTAATTGTTGTCGGTATTGTTCGTTAATAATTGTTTTCACCAGGTGTCAGAAGTTCGTAATACATAGGTCCCCTATAATCCCATTAAATACACAGGAATACTTTCTTTCCACGCATATTGCACACTGGTCGTGACATTGGACAACAGATTGACTTTTAATGGCGTATGTTTACCCTCCGAAACACCATAGATATCATTTGGCTACACTAAACAATGTATTAGTAACACCCTCCCTTGTCAGAATCGACATTATTGAGCGAAATACCTATTATATGAACTAATGTTATATCGATTGCCAAAAAGGTGGTACACTATTTAACATATAACAGCAGCCAACCGGTCAAACGTTCTTAGCGCGACGATACAGAGGCATTCACGAAGTTCACAAGTCATCGCAAGTGAAATTCCGAGTCGCGCGTACGATCCGAAACCGTTTTCTGGAAAACGCTCGACTCGCTCCGCCGCGCAGAAAGGTGTGCGAACGCCGATTTACGTTGAATTCGTAGCCCCAAGCACACCCCGGCAATTCCAAAAATATTCGGGGAGCGGCGGGCAAGTATTTTGAAAATATTCCAGGGGCGTCGCGCGGCGTCGCGTCGCATCGCGTCGCCGCGTTTTCCAGAGCAAAGCCAGAGTTCGTGCCTGGAAACGTTGAAACAAGACGTTTCCCGGGAAATCCGAAGTTACGATAATTCGCGACCTTCCTTTGTGCGACGGGATTCCGGATGCAGTCGTCGCAACGGCGCGGCGCGTTATTCCTGGCAATCATCCGAGTTCGAGGCAAGAATGTTTAGCGGCGTCAAAGGGACGGTTTCCGATCCCGTGACGCCCGATCGAGGAA
Organism: Augochlorella aurata; assembly: GCA_028455555.1. Classification (NCBI taxonomy): domain Eukaryota; kingdom Metazoa; phylum Arthropoda; class Insecta; order Hymenoptera; family Halictidae; genus Augochlorella; species Augochlorella aurata. Next base: position 16,807,146 of record CM052161.1, read on the forward strand.
GTATCTCGCACGCGGAATCCGAAAGAGCATTAATTTCGAAGTTTCCGCGGCTTTACATTTTTGCCGCGGTGAACTCTGACGCAGGGAGGCAAGGAGCCATTCGGAGCACGTCCGCGAAATGAAAATTCGAAACCTCGTTGTCTTTTTGTCGGGGAGTGTACGCACTCGGCGCGCTTTTTCCTCGGGGGAAAACTTTGTTATTACGGCGAAACGTGAATTATATCCGTTTCCATCTGGCGTCCTCGGTTTTTCTTCGGGCGCAGTTGCTGCCACCCCCGCGATTTCGTTGCCGTAACGCGGAACACCGGGATGATCTCGGCCGGCGCGGCGATCCGTCTTTGTGTCGATTAGCCGACGAACCGAGCGACTTTCTACGGCTAGAAGAATGCGGAAACCTGTCGAGCAACTGGAGAATTAACTTCGCCGTGTTCCGAGCGATTCGGATTCCCTCGAACCGGGCCGAATGAACGCCGCTGTTAATGACACGATTTGTTTCTAGGAGATGAACGCGATAAGGCTGGCTGGTCGATGAGGCGCGGCAGCTCTGCGGACAGATACACCGTGGAAACAGTGCGGGCGACCATCCTCAAGATCTTCTTTCGGCGTTTGCGGACGCCGGTAATGAACGGCGATGGGCTCTAGATGCACCTGTTGCACCCGGGGCCGTTTCTTTCGCGATATTTAACGCGTTGACAGCCGCGTCGTCATATTTCGCCAGCGGTGTCGTTCAACATTTCAATCTGATAGATAGTTCGAAATCCCAGGAAATTGTTTGATCGAGTTTTCGCAGCATCGGCTTCCCAAGAATGCCTCAACCATGTTTCAGGATCTAGAAACGGGCTTTAAACGCGAGATGAGTGATCATGCCGGCTCGCGGCATGAGTTCGGCTTTGAACTCTAATCGCGGAAGATGAAATGGACGATTTAACCCGGAGACTGGACGGCTGTGAATGTGAAAAAGACAGAGAAAACGAGTGCGCGCGTGGGAGGGGGAGATGAACAGCGCGGAGAACTCGACGGAGACGCGAATATGCCTTCTGCAGGAGGATTTGGAGGATCCTCGGACCTCGTCGCTGAGGAGGATCAGCTACGGCATTATCCTGCCCGCAATCTGTTGCTTGGGAATCGTCGGAAACATATTGAACCTGGTCGTGCTCACCAGACGCAACATGCGGGGAACCGCTTACATCTACATGAGAGGTAGGTTCGTTCCCTTCCAGCTATACAGGTGTCGATTCCTATTCCTAATTTCGTTCGAATAACAGCGGTCGGCAGAGTTTAACAGTTTCCGCTAATGGAGACACAGTTAGCCGGTCGTGCATTCGTTTCAAAGTTGTGGTCGTTCCACCTCGTCTATAGCTTTTATAACTTTGCCGTGGTGCAGTTTAGGTTCTTGAAATTCCTCGGGGTCGTGAGATTCTAGCTTGCATAGTAGTGCGCTGTGTGCCCCGCTTAATGAGTTGATAAGATTTAACGCGCGCAAACAACGAATGAAGCGAATAAAGGTGTGCCAACGGTTCTTCGGAAGGCCTGCAGAAAAATCTTGGCGGTGGAGGTAATATGCGAACGGAGCGTAATTATCGCAGAGTCGGACAAAACGCTCGGAGGAAGCGACGCGGAATCGGAGAAGTAGGATCGTTAGAGCATAAGTCTTCGAATAACCTCGCTTCTCGTGTTGACGTAATATTATTCGAACGCAAAGCCGCGCTGACACGACGCTACCCGACGCTGCTCGATGCGCCGTTTTGGAATTCGTCGATGAGTTGCAGTGGAAGGATCGAGAACGAGCGAGACTCCGTCTCGGATCCGCTGATGAAATTAACGCGGGAACGCGAGAAAAATTGTCGGCCCCTGCCAAATGAGAGGTTTTGACATCGAGCCAAAAAGTCAGCGCGGCGCAACCGCTCCCGGACAAGTTCACCGAAACTAGATACCCCGGCCCGGACTTTTATTTCGCGGCTTATCTGTTGAACACAGTCCTCTCTCGCTCGAATCCATTACCGGTTTAACTCGTGCCTAAGTCCGCCTTATGGTCCGAGTTGGCGTAACGTTTAAACTTTCGTCGATTTCTGTCGTCGATGAGGACTCCGCCGAGCTGGAGATTCTTTTCGAGATGGAGCTCGCACGATACGGAAGCTTGCGGAGCTCGGGAAATAGGGCGAGGGACGGACGAGGAAGAGCAAAAGGAGGACGGGAGACGGTTCGTTGGACGATCGTCGTTGTTTCTTAAATTCGACGACGCCGAATGGAACCGAAACGCCGCGGCGGCTTCCGCGTTGGTGGCCCCGACACGTCCACGCTCGTTTCCGGTCCGACCACGACTGTACATTAGGGGGAAATTACTCAGCAATTCGATTTTCGCCGTTTCCTTGTTCCGACCTTTACCGATTCCGCCCCGTAGACATTTCTTCTCCTCTCGGTACGCGAACCGCGACGCAGCCTTTAGTTGTGCCCGGGGCATTCGCCAATTAGGCTAAGCAATCGGGCGTTGAAGCTTCCGCGGCAGCAAAGGAAAGAAGAAATTATTCGAAAGAATGTTACAGGACTGTTATTTATTTACAGAGCCAAGTTGCATTATGAATTGCAAAGAGTGACGACTGTAAAAAAATTAATTTAAACACCTTAATTTAAAACCTTAAAAAATATAATCTTGACATAACAATTCTTCACTTGCACTAGTTGTGCACCCGTGATATGGTCAGTGATCTTCTAAACTTAGTAACAAGTGTAATACAGAACTCTTGTCATAATAACGAATATCACTATAACAACATTTTATTCTTAGAAGAAGGGAGGGGTAAATACAGTTAATACAATTAATACAATTAATACAATTAACCAGTTAAGTGTGTTTGACGACTATATCCGTCATGGTAATGTGGCAGAATTTTGTGTCATGACGATTATATCCGTCATACGTAAAATTTTGTTACAATTCGATATTTAAATTGTAATTCTGGCGAAAACTAAATTATATTCGTAAACTTTAATATGTTTAAAATGTTTAGAGGTCAAGACGAAATGAAACAAACAAATGAAAATTATAAATAATTTGAGTTGGATTCATGAGTAGGATTCGTCTTTTTGGATTCGTCATCGCTTGATTATCGCAACACACACTGGTGGGCGCTTTGCAAAGAGATCGCTACAGTTAACTGGTTAATACAATAATACAATTGTTTAGAATTTTGTATAGAAAATTTTGGAGGAAGGATTAACACGACGTATAGTGTCTCCAGATTTTTAATCCTCCGCTAAAGTGATTTTTAACAGTATTACACTAGGACCTCGATTATCCGAGTATACTGACACGAATAATAAAATCTCTATTTAGTCACAGTGCCACATTTAATTTCCATTTATTACATGGATTACTCCAGTTCATTGAACCGATCCCATATCAAACCTGTTTTGATGATAGGAATATTTTTCGGTAAATATTTTTCGCGTGGACGGAGTCGTAGAAAACTTGTCGTAGCCGATCCCAATATTCTAAACCGAAGTGCCACGTTTTATAATAGTTTTGCCAAGATAATCTATCAGGCAGTCGTTAAAGGTTGTAGAAGGTCACACGCGAGAATAAAATAAATTCTCCGAGACCAGACTCCGTAGTTTCGACACCGTCGAGAAGATCCAAAACGAATCGCAACAGGTGCTTACCTCGGCCGAAGGAAAGCTTTCAGAAAGCACCGGGGACAGGGAATTGGTGTCAGCGCTATATTCGTAGGAGAACTAATAGGCTAATTAAACGTTTTATGGATTCAGTCCGATATTCTTTTGTCGATAGCAGTTGCGGGGGCGAATGAAATAGCATTTGCCTGATTAGCCGGGGGAGACGTCGCGTCCGTCGTTTCAGTCGAAATCACGGCGCTTGTCCTCGAGGATTATTCGTCGCGGTATTCCGAGCGCGAGTCTCGCGGTATTCCGGCGGACGGAAATCCGGAAAATCACGGGGGAGCTCGGTTCGAGTCGTATCGGATCGGATTGGATAGGATACGGCGTCGGTGCGCAGGATGGTAATTCGCGGACGCAAAGAAATCGCATGGAATTTCCGTTTTATGCGGTTTCCTCGCAATGTTCGGGACATCGGGGAAAAAGAGCGAGATAGGAGATACGAAAAGATTCTCGTTTGCCGCCTTTGTACATTCGTTATCCGCAAAGAAACCGTCTCATTGTTCTCGTCGCTATCGGCGTCTCCTTCCTCTCCTTCGTTTAATTTCCTTTTATTTAATGAACGTTCGCGCGGCTTCTCGGCAGCCCTAATAAATTACAGCTAACGGGAAAACATTCACCCTTTGGGTTTCTCCGCCTGTCTTCTTCCGCTAGCCATTATTCCTTTCCCCTGTTCGTGCTCTATCGCAGGTCTCCATTCAAATCCATTTTTCATATCTCGCCACCACCCTCGTTCGCGCTTCGTTCACGGTATCCTCTTTTCCTCTTTCTCTCTCTCTCTCTCTCTTGGTCTCTCTTGTTCGGACTGTTGTCGTCGAGCTTCCGGCCCGCTAATTTTTCTGTTCGACTCCGAGGATTCCCGATACGTTTCACGCTTTAATCGCTATCGCGGAGCTTCCACACTGGCACGAGGCTCCGATCCAATATTTAGCGAGGGACTCTAATCCATCTTACCGTAAAGACGGCTAGACGCTGCTGGCTGCTGCCTACGCCGAGCTTAGTAAAATCCTCTCCGTGTTTCATCATCTGTACACCGTTGCCAGCCATCTGCGTGTGCGAGACGACGGTTAGACGTAGGGGCGCTGCGATTGCTACATTTTCCTCGGAACGAGTCGAACCTATTTTTCGAATCCACGGGCTGTCGCGCGGATAATATGCTCTGATGCGCCACCGAGCTCGGATCGATGCTGTTCGCTCGATCGTTGCACGAACCGGCGCCAAAAAGGAGAACAAGACACCGCTGGAAAACTGGCGAATTTCGACGCTCGCCGGGAAAGAAAAATTCCTTCGACGCGGCACCGAGTCGAGATGGTAGCAGCATCTATTTCCGAGAATATCACCGATATTGCTGATACAATGTTATAGGTATTTCGTATACAGTATTTTCGCGGAAGAGACAGAATGACTCGTTACGATTTTTCATGCGTGGTCTCGGCCTTTCGTTCGGTATGGAACGCGACACGATGGTGCAACTTCGCTGTCAATATGCCGCGACTTGAATCGACTTGTCAAAGTTCCCCGGTGGGAAATTACCTTGTGATTCTGTTCGCTTCACGAAAATTGGCCAATTATCGGTACGCGTCGGCTATATTCAACGAATAAAGTCGATAGAGGAATACAGGATGTTCCAAAAATGTTGTAAACCCTTGCAAGGGATGATTTCTGAACAGACTTAAAGTAAGTTTTTCCTTAGCGATTATGTTTCCCACGGCATTGTTAACGAGTTGGGCACACGGTTGGTCGGCTCATCACTCTCTAATTGGTTCACCCTTTTTGCTAAATAATTTGTTAACAGTAGCAACATTTTCAGTAAGGAAAATGTTGCTTCAAATTAATTCAGGAATCGCCTCTTCCAACGGCTTTCAACAATTTCGGTACCGCCGATGGGGCAAAAGTAAATATAATTCAAGACATTTAGGAGATATAAAATCATAACGTCACGACCTCGAATAGGAAATGCTAAAGTGATACGGGAGTATATGCAAAAAAGACAGCAAGCCCCTACTGCACTCTATGCTGTAAAAAAAGGACACAAGAATGCAGAATGTGAACCCCACTTAAAAACTCCTTCATCGAAGACAACATTGTATTTGGTTAGAAAATAGTATAAATAGCAATAGCAATGACAATAGCAATAGCAATAGCAATAGCAATAACAATAGCAATAGCAATGACAATAGCAATAGCAATAGCAATAGCAATAACAATAGCAATAGCAATAACAATAGCAATAGCAATGACAATAGCAATAGCAATAGCAATAACAATAGCAATAGCAATATGAATAGCGATATCAATAGCAATATGAATAGCAATAGAAATATCTATAGCAATATGAATAGCAATAGAAATAGCAATATCAATATCAATATCAATAGCAATAGCAATATGCATAGCAATATGAATAGCAATATGAATAGCAATATGAATAGCAATATCAATAGCAATATGAATATCAATATCAATAGCAATATGAATATCAATAGCAATATCAATATCAATAGCAATATGAATATCAATAGCAATATCAATATCAATAGCAATATGAATAGCAATAATAGTAGAATAAATGAAAAATAATGATAACAGTAACTGAAAACCTAACTTTCCGGGCGAAAATTTCAAAATTTCATGACGGATTAGGGTCCGATTGAGCTAAAATTTTGCACATATTGTTTTCTGGTTACTTGAAACAAGTCAAGGAGATGGGGGCTCAACTTTTACGACTCAGTATTGGAAGAGGAGAAATCTCGCGAGCAGTCGTTTAAGCATTCATAATTACGTATAGTATATCAAGTTTTGGTAAAATATCAAATGACCAGTGCGAAGAGTCGAGTAAAAAGAGCTCGGTACGGGAGGTATTAAACACGTTTTCAACCCTCGCCCCTTTCCCGAGCGTGGCACGATCCAGTCGACGTTTCTTGTTGCATCCAATTCGCAAAGCCCCCAATTGGCAATTACCAGGAGCTACGCTGCGAAGGGATTTTTCTTTGCCCAGTTTTTCGAACATTGCGGCTCGCGGTCGATCGACCCGAAGCTCGTCTCGAATCGAGGATCTCTAGGATCGAGAGGAGGAGCACGCTCCGTCGGGAAGTTGGCCACACGCTCGACTCCGGAAGCCTATCGATATGCACGGTGCGCGTTGATGACGAGGGTGAGGCCCGGAACGAAGATGAGGTCGGCGAAGACTAGCAGAGGACATGCCTTTGAGCATGGAAATATTGCGAATCCCGGGATATTGGGCTGGAAGAATTTGTGCGTAAGGAAATGCAATTGGAGACGTGCTCGGAAACGACGAAAGCTACCGCCGACGACGGCGTCGCGTATACCATGGAAAACAGAGGCGTCCCACTATTCTATGACTTATTTCCATGCACAAAGATACGGGCTGCGGTTTCGAACATCCGAAGAACCGTCGTCGTGCGTCGTTAGCCAGAGCTTGTCTCGACTTTCAGATACTCCTTATCTGCGTTTCGGTTTTAGAAGCAGCGATTTCTAACCAGAGGTTGGAACATTTCCGGTCAAACGTTCTTCCTATTGTTTTCTGTCGCAGTATGCGTTCCGTTTCCGTTCTATGCTAGTCACAGTTCAGCTCCGGTAAAAATCAAAGAATATTTTACCGAAGTGAGGCAAGACTGCTACGACGTGCACAGTGATACACGTTCCAGCGTCGGTCCATAAACGATCATTTTGCGCAATATAACTGTTTTTTTAACATTATTCACAACTTTATATAATATAATATAATATATATTTTATTGTATGATTCATTTACACATGGGGGAAAATTACAAAGCAGCAGCGGCCATCGGCACGTTGAACCCTTTTGTGTGCAGATAATTGGACCAGCTTATGATGCGAGCGACAGCGAAATTATTTCTGAGAAAACCGTTTTCAGCGCAAACAATTTAGCATTTCATTTTTCAGAATCTTTCGCTTTCGATTTATTAAGCTTTTTGTACCTTCATCTAATAGAATAGCCTAATTCTTGAATCGAAAAGTTAAACGACATTTTATATGCGTAAATAATCGATCGGCGCTATAATTTGTCCGTCACTCTTTTGTCTCAGTCATACATATGCGCATATACATGTATATACAATGCTATACTTGATTGGACCAAGAGCGTACAATACTTGCACGGTAATATGAACACAAGATTTTACCAGGCCTAGACCGGGATCGGCTCGACAGTGTGTTTCGGTTGTAAACGTACGTCAAAGCGTAGCGGCCGTCGATTGACCTTGTCAGAGAATTTTGTCGTGTAAGTTCGATACGTTTCTCGGAAGAGCCGGTTGCCGCGCGGAGCAGCGAACGTGTGAATAGTTTAAATGTCCCGCTAATGAAGTTCGGAAGAATTCGAGGTGCTCGCGTTAACTCGAATTGCAGCAGTTTTCTAATCCGGGGGAAACGAAGCGTGTGCGAGGCTCCTCGACCCAGTGGTTCTTGGATCTCCCGCGAACCTTCTTCCGCTCTGGAACCCCATTACCTTCTTCCAGGAAATCGAGCACGCTCGACCCGGGCGAAAAAATTCTCAGTTCTGCCGACAAGCTTTCCTACTCGGTATCCCCCGGTATCGTCGGTCTATCCATTGGTTATTACCATTTAGAGAGAGTCTTCTCCCGTTATGCCTATGTACGTCTCGCCCCGTCTCGCCCCCTCCTGTTCCCTCTCGCTTCTCGCTCGTGTCTTCAGTTCGCATCGTTCCAGCGATCCGTTCCTCCGAACGTTAACGTCTGCCTTACGCGTCGTTCCAGACTTTATGAATATTAACGAGCATCCTGCCACGCCTCTGCTTGTCGGCGTATTAAACGTCTCATTCGAAACTACCGGGAAAGCTCGCGACCCGCGACCGACCCGAGACTTTTCCGCGCGAATATCCGAATCTCGGACGTTCCCGGTGACATCGGAAAACCGTGGATGCACGTCACGGCTAAATTGTAAAGGCCAGAAATATTACTCGGATCCGCAAGGTGGTCGGGAACGCGAGTTGGTTGCACCGGTGGGTTTCACCTCGATGGTTTGGCCAGGCTGGCTTAGCGGCTGAGTTACGGTGGCTGGATACAGCTTCGTACAGCTTCCCCCGGCTTGCTTAGCCGGCAGACGCATCCGATATCTTCCCGGATATCTTGTAACACGGTTTCGATCGTTGATTTCATTACGGGATTCGTTCTACTCGCTCGTTCGTCGGTTTTATTAGCCCCTTGTTGTATCGTTTCCTGTACAATTACATTTTTTCCGATTGTTCGCACTCTTTCGGTCGTAATAAATTGTTACGAAGAATAGCGTTTATATTTATGTTTTATTCCGAGTTAAAACGACGGAATAACTTTCGAAGAAGAAGAATTCCAGAGAACTTAGGTCAATGTTATACATTATGTATGTGCGGGTTCGTGAGCATGTATTTCGTATGCCAATCGAAAGCAGTTAAAAACCGTACACAACATCTAGAAATAAAGATGAATTTTTAACACTTTTAAACTGGTATGACATTTCTGGTCTAAATGACTTGAATGTTTCCATAAATGTTAGAGGGACTGGTTCACTGTACAATGGTTGGAATATTTTCATTTTTAATTTTGTTATTACTTAGAATAAAGAATATGTAAAAAAGCCGTCGTTTTCTCACCTTTTTATCTGAGCCCATAGTGAAAATTTAAAAAGCGTCGACACAGTTTTACTGCCCACTATATGTGCTGCATTGCAGCTACGAATGTCTCCACAGCGAACGGACTGTGTTAATATTGTTTGCAATGAACACATCGTTCGTTGACATAATTGTCCGATGAAGGGAATTGTATTCGTACCAATTTCGTTCGGAACGGGACGACAGCCATGCTCGGAGCGAGACCGTCCGTCGCGGGAAGTTCTCGACCCGAAAAGATTGCATATCCACCGGAATCGCAACGCATTTCAAGAGACACGCGACGATATCAGGGACGCGATGAGCCCGTGCAGCGGCGACAGATCGGTTTGGAAACATGGAGAATTATTCGTTTCGGAGGCAAACCGGTGACAAACCGTCACCAGGAGGCGCGAGAAGGCCGACCTACTTTCGGGGTCTGTCGTCGTCGGCTGACAATCGCCGTAAAATCACATGACCAATTTTCGTCGAATTCGATTGCCACTCGCGTTCAACTTAAACAACGTCGCGTCCACAGTGCTTCAAAACAAGAATTTAACCGCGATAATGTCTAAACCCGCAAGGATAGTAAATTTGACTATTATTTTTTCAGGAAAATGATTTAAGTAGAATATTGCATATATCGAAGTTAACAGTTTTTTTTGTCTCCAAGAATACCATTCAGCGGTTAATGTTTTTATTTCTCGTAGCAAGTGAGCCTCACAATGAATCATTATAGATTAATAATGAAATAAAAGAAGTAACGGTATCGGGACGTGTAAATACACTATTTTTACCAACGTTTCTAAAATTGTCATTTTTAACCTTAGTAATCCAGGTTTTACTTGAAATATTCCTAAATGAAACAATTCTATAAAGTCATAGTTATCAGTTACCTAACCTACTTTTTGTCATTTATCTGCTTCTAAGTTGAAATATAGTTTTGAGTGGCCAGGCGACCGTTTTAGCGTTGGCCAGACCGGATACGTCTTTATCGGAAAACGAGGGCCGAACTTTCCGTGTTCCATCGTGTCGGACACTTTCGTAACTGCTGCAAAATTTCTGCCTCAATTTTACCCGCTTGGTGAAGGGCGAGCCGAATCTCGGGGTCCCGCGGAGACTGTACATCGTTTCCGGATTCGTCGCTGTACGTAATGTCGGAACGCGCAAGGATAAGGACTTTTTGCTCATCTGGGGACATTGCGTGCTGCGACGCAGCCGAATAGCACCGTGAACATCTACTTAACCATTTGAGTCCCAAACAGCGCGATCGAGCTGTTGACATTTTATATCAAAGAAAACCCAGTACATTTCAAACATTGTGGACAACTGACCTGTCAGGGGGCGTGGCTTATTATCCATTGGGGTACTTTTAGGATAGTTTTGGGGCAGTTTTAATGCAGTTTTAGTGTATTTTTGGGGTAGTTTTATCGCAGTTTTGGGGTACTTTTGGGATAGCCTTGAGGTAGTTTTAGAGCAGCTTTGGGGTACTTTTAGGATACTTTTGGGATTGTTTTAGCGCAGTTTTATGGTATTTTTAGTGTAATTTTAGTGCAGTCTTTGGGTACTTTTGGGGTACTTTTGGGGTACTTTTGTGGTACTTTTGGGATAGTCTTGGGACAGTTTTAGGGTACATTTATCGTACTTTCAGGGTATTTTTTGGTAGTTCTAGCGTCTTTTTGGGACAGTTTTGGGGTACCTTTGAGGTACTTTTGGGGCAGTTTTAGGGTAGTTTTGGAGCAGTTGAAGGGTAGTTTTGGGATAGTTTCAGGGCTGTTTTAGGGTAGTTTTAGGGTAGTTTTACCGCACTTTTAGGGTAGTTTTTAGGCAGTTTTAGTCTAATTTCAGGGCAGCTTTGGGGTTCTACTGTTTAGTATTAGAGCAGTTTTCGGGTAGTAACATATTTCCTTGAGATGACTTTTTTTTTTCGTGGAGGAAATCTGCTTTCCAGACACCCTCAGCCTGTCCGGGGGGACTGACTGAGGGTAGTGTGGGGTTCCTGTCCGTCCATATTGTAACCCCCACCCCGGTCTTCCAGGCTAATCGTGACCGAGGGCGAGGTGGGGGGATAAACTTCACCCCCCCTACAGGGTACCCACTAAAACCTCCACGGCGATCTTCGGACGCTGCGCCATCATCTGGCGATTTTTCGGGGGAACCACGGGGACTCTTGAATAAAACTACCGCGGCTCCCCCTCGCCTGGCCGGCCGCGTCCCGGGGGGGGGGGTGTTTGACTTACTCCCCCCAATACCTCCGCGGTGCAGGGAGGTCGCGCCCTGCACCCTACTACTTGGCGGCCGTCTACAGAGTACCCAGGGCCCCCGCCCTGGGCATCACGGCCGCCTGAGGGGTGACATTCGTCTCGTCACCCTTCTCTCCCGTTACAGTGGGGGATGGTAATCCCCCACTTCCCACGCCAGGCGGCGGGGTTCTTACTAAGAAGCAAGTTGTCCCCGCCGCCTGCTCCCATCACACGACCGGGGCATTGACGCCGCTACGGGGCCGACGCCCCTGGTTACATCGCGCGGGGTCGGAGCGTTCCCGACCCCGCTCGACGGCCTCCTTCTGCTTCGTCACTTCTTCGCAGAAGGAGGCCACCGCCTTCCACTTCGGTCTTCGAAGAGGTCTTGGCCAATGGCCCTTCTTAGGACTCGGCGCAGCGCTGAAAAGGCGGGGCATTCCTCCAGCGTATGCTGCGCCGAGTCCTCATCTTCCCCGCAATGGTGGCAGACCGCCGTTGCTTCTCTCTCGATGCGACACAGGTACACCTCGAAGCAGCCGTGCCCGGTGAGCACCTGCGTCACACGGTAGATGAGCCCGCCGTGCCGCCTCTCCCGCCACTTATGGAAATTGGGCAGGAGCGCCCCGACGACGCGTTCGGCGGCATGGGGAAACAGCTCCCCATACCACCTGGACCACGCTAGTCGCCGGGCCTGGAGCCCAAATCTCTCGACCACCTCCGGCTCCGGCGGGACTCCTCGAGCCCGGCGGGCGATATCCACGCGCCTATAAATATAGCCGTGCATCGCCGCCTGCAGCTCGAAGGGCAACTCCCCCGCCAGAGTCAACGCCGCCATTGTGGACACGGTGCGGTAGCCTCTGATGAGGCGGATGGCCATCCACCTCTGGAGCCGGCGCAGCAGTTGTTTGCTGCGCCGGCTCGCCATCACGGCCGGTGCCCTAATTGGGGCACCGTACAATGTCATAGACTGCACCGTGCCAAGGTATAGGCGGCGCACCAATTCCCCCGGTCCCCCAAGATTGGGCAGCAGGCGACACAACGATGTCGCCGCCCTTTCTACTTGAGGGACGAGGCGGCCGAGGTGCGCTCCGAAGCTCAGTGGCTGTCGAGGATGAGTCCGAGGTACTTCATCTCGGATCTCACATCGACGCAGGCCCCTCCAACCCAGACCCACGACCTATCCGGAGGCCGGGACTGAGGCCTTCCGTGAAACCACACGGCCTCGGTCTTCTCCGGGGCTATCCTCAGCCCCAGGTCGTGGATCCTCGCGACGACGGCTGCCATCGCGGCCTCCGCTCGTCGGATGGTCCTCTCAAAATTCGTCCCGACGGCTACCACCAAAGTGTCGTCCGCGTAACAGACGAGGGTGGCACCGTCGGGCAGGGAGGCCCCCAGGACCGTGTTATATCCCAAGTTCCATAGTAAGGGCCCAGGACGGACCCCTATGAAACCCCACGGTCCACCTCCCTCCACAACATTCCGCACCGGCCGGGATACGTTATCTTCCTGTCCCGCAGGTAGACCCCAATCACATCCCTTAGATAGGGGGACACCTGATGACGTATCAGTGCCCCCCTAATGGCGGACCAGGGCAGGGTGTTGAAGGCATTGACGATGTCTAGCGACACCGACAGGCACACCCCGCCCCTTGCCACGGCGTTCTCCGAGAGGAACTTTACACGGTTGATCGCCTCAACGGTCGCCCCCCCCCCCCCGGAAGCCGAACTGGCAGTCCGCCAGATCGGGGTCATCGCGGGACAGGTGTCGGATGAGGCGGTCAGACACAATCCTCTCAAACATTTTTCCCGCCTCATCCAACAGACACACCGGCCAGCATGCGGAGGGAGAATCCACGGGCCTCCCCTCCTTCCTCAGAAGGACCATCCGACCCTCCTTCCAGAGGTCGGGGAACTTCCCCGACCTCAACAGGAGGCTAAATAGACCTCTCAGCCTCGGGGCCAGGACGCTCAAGGCGAGCGCCCAGGCACGGCCGGGAATACCGTCAGGCCCCTGGGCGGTGCGTTTGCCCCGGAGCCACCTCATTATCCCGGCCATCTCCTCCTCCGTGACCTCCAAATCAGAGGACCACGGGTGGATCCCCGCCTCGGGGTCGGGTGGGGACACCTCCGCGCTTGCGGGAAACAATGTGTCCACCACCCTCCCGAGCAATTGGGGGTCCAGGCTCTCCGTCACTGGGGGCGCCCAAGGACGCAATCGCCCCATAACCATCTTATATGGGCGCCCCCATGGATCTCGGTTCAGAGAGCCGAGGAGATCCTTCCAAGTCTGGGCTTTTGCTCGCCTGATGGCTAGCTGCAGGGCAACGAGCAACTCTCTATATCGCCCATACAGCTCGGCAGCCTGTTCCTCCCCATCTCGTCGTCGTCGACGGGAGCGGGTGTACTGGCGCCGCGCACTGACGCATTCCGCGCGCAACTCCGCCAACTCGCGCGATCACCAGTACACCGTCTTCCTCTGGTGGAGCCTGGCCCGGGGTATGGCGACATCGCAAATCGACGTCATAGCGGCCCGGAACCATTTTGCCTCCACCATCCCGTAGACATGCCCGGCCGGAGCATTCGGCCAGGCCACGACGTGGGCTGCCGCCATCAGAGCGTCCTGGTCCAGGCGCTTCAGCGCCCACCGCGGCGGTGGCTTTCCCTCGCTTGAGCGACGATGGGGTGTCGCTTGCGGGGCGGCGGAGAGGCCGGACCGGTCCTCGGCTGCAGTGCACCGCTGTCTGGTGTGTCCCATTTGGAAACACCGGTAGCACTGCAGTGGCCGGGCGCTGAGAGCCTCCACCGTCGCCCGGGTCCAGCCTACGGTCAACGAGCCCGCGACCGTCACTTTGCGTGCGGCCGCGGCCGGACACTGGTCCCATAGGGTGCCCAATCCCGAGGGGGAAGACCTGATAGCACCGGTCTTTACTTCTTCCTCGATGCACCCTCCCACTCGGGCGATCTCCGAGGCAACCTCCTGGTGGGTTATTGAGTCGGTGATGCCGCGCACCCTCAAATCCGCCCGCTTGACGGGTCGCGCGAATCGCACCCCCGTACCCGCCAGAGCCTCTGACACCTTAGCGGCCGGAGCGTTGGCCTTGGCCGCTCCTTTCGGCCGACCACTTGGGCCCACACCTCCGCTGGCTGCTCTTGCGCCTTCGTGGGCTCCGGGAGAGCAGCAGTCGAGACGCACCTAAGCGTTGGTGATGGCCTCTCTGCCTCCCTCCGCCTCTTGGGCTGCTTTTCGGGCTGCCCGGATGGAGCCGCAGCCCGGGCCCTTGTCGCCGCCTGCGGCGCCAGCTCCCTCCTCAGCGACGCCAACTTGGCGTCAATGAGGGAGCCGATCTGCCCCAGCAGGTCCGGCGATTCGACCACTGACGACCGCCCAGGTCCTTCCCGCTGTTTAGGCGGCGGTGGTGGTCCCATCACTTTCCCGCCCTCCACAATTTGGCGGAGCCGCGCTATCTCCTCCCTCAGCTCGGATAATTGCCCTTTCAAAAGGGCATTCTCCTTCTCCATAGCCCTCGTCTCATCCGTTGTCGTGCGAGACGCCAACTCTGCCACTGCTGCCCGCGTGCTGCGAGTTGCCATCCTGAGGGCCCGAGCCAGGTTGCCATTGAGCCCTTTGGATACCGAGGCGACCCTGGTCACCTCGTCCTGGCTCTCCCTAACGGCGGCAGCGATCTCTCCGGCCGATGTCGGAAATCCCGGGCCAGGCTGCCTCCTCTGGGAGCGGCCGACTTGACCTGCTCGGCCGTGGCATCGCGACCGTGGGATCGAGGATGGCCTCGAACTCTCTATCCTCCATCTCTCAGGCTTCGGCGAAGCGCTTCCTAGCTTCTACGATCTCAGGATGCTCGCCGGTCATCTGCGATCTTCCCCTCTTCCGGCCGGAGGCCGACGAGGAGACAATGAGCTTCGACCCGACTGATTCGTCGGAATCGCACCCCACGTCGACCTCGGCCATAGATGCCGCGCAGCGCCTGCCGCTTCGGGTCGTCCTCCAACGCTGTGTCTCCACCACACCGCTCTCCACATTGTGCGTTAAAACGCTCCCCTCCCTCTCGCTTCTTCTTTCCTTCGATTGTTTTTTAAATGAACTTTCCATAGTGATTCCCACGAGTGGGTCGGAATGAAAGTCACTCCGGGCAGAGCCGCCTTACCCGGGGAAGGCTAATACCACCAGGGGGGCGCCAGGTACCCTGGGGTTGTCCGCTAAAGACTGGTGCACCCACCAGTCACGCCTGGCGCTAAATCCAGACGCGCCCTCCTCACCGCGCAACGTTGCTTGGGGCTAGGGATTTTTTATAGAGGTTGTCATCCTCGCGGCCCAGCCGATTAAGGCAAGACCCCCGTGCCTGTAAAACATGACCACAGGCTTACGGTATGGTACTCAGTCGCGCTTAGTTTTCACCACTCAGTCTGGGCCTTACCGGCTAGGGTGACCCTGCCAGGAACCGAAGTTCCCGCCGGCATTGCCCCAGACATCACTGTGGCTACTTAAGCCCCCGCACCACGACAAGGTGGCGACCATGCAGGGGGCCGCGGCCGGACCTTGAGATGACCTTGCTATGACTTTGATGCGACCTCGGCGTAATCTTTGTCTCATTCAATTTTCTCTCTATATCGCCTCATTCAATTTTCCCTCCGTAACGTATCATTCAATTTCCCTTCCATAACACCTCATTCAATTTTTATCTCCATATCGCCTCATTCAATTATCCCTCCATAATGTCTTGGTGTTAGCGATAATTTCAGGCAGTATCAGAGTAATTTTCGGGCAGCCATAGGGCTGTATTAGGGTAGTTTTACCGCACTTTTAGGGTAGCTTTGGGCAGTCTTAGGGTAGTGTTGGGGTAGTTTTAGGATAAACTGCCCCGAAACTACCCTAATACTACCCTAAAACAGCCCTGAAACTACCCCAAAAGTGCGGTAAAACTAACCCAAAACTACCCTAAAACTACCCAAATACTACCCTAAAACTGAGAATAAACTGTCCCAAAAGTGCGGTAAAACTACCCTAAAACTATCCTAAAACAGCACTAAAACGGTCACAAAACTACCCTAAAACTACTCCAAAACTACTCTAAAACTGTCTTGAGACTGTACTAAAAGTGCCCTAAAACTGCCCTAAAAGTATCCCAAAAGTATCCCAAAAGTATCCTAAAACTGTCGTAGAACTGCCCCAAAACTATCCCAAAAGTACTCCAAAAGTACCTCAAAGCTGCCCTAAAACAATGCCAATCCTGCTATTTGCCAGGGGGCGTGGCCTAACCACTCTTGGCCTAAACTGACGGTGCGTTACGAATTGTTGAAGTCGCGGGCTCAGATTTACTGAAGCATGTACATCACACAGCTCCTTTTAATAGTGAGGAGGTAGAGGGTATAAGAGAATCTACCACACTCGATTTTCGGACGCGGAGTTTATTAAAAAAAAAGGCGCGTAGTGCTTCTCGGTCACGAACGTTTGATGACTGCTTGACGAATGCTTAACGACTGCCCAAAGCGTGGCAGACCCGCAAATTATATACGTCGAAAAGAAGTTCGTTAAATAAATGACGGACGCGCGCGGGTTTAGCGCTAACGTACTCTGCGGATGGGCCGCCTTAGCGGGAAATCGTACGCATACAAAGTATTACTCGTGGATATTCATTGTTGCAGAATGTAACTCATGCCTATTGCAGTCGCCAACCGGGTGCCGCTACAATAGATTCTCTTTTTTGATTCATTCTACCTTTTTGGGGATACACCAAATTTAAAAAAGTTAGACTGTAAATCATTTTGAAATATGCAATTATTAACAATGAGAAACACATTCGCAAGAATACGTCCGACCGCTTTGCAAATTGCAATAAACGTGACGGAGCGATGAAAAAAAGACGAGAATCGCGTTACCTAACAAATACAAGGAGCGCTATTGCTCCGATTGGGATTCATCGATTTTAATTAAACGAAGCGCTATCGCGCCGCTTGGTATTTCTCGACATAAAATAAAACAAGCGCTACCGCGCTGCTTGGGTCTTTTTGTACTCATTTAGAGAAAGCGCGGTTGCGCTGTTTGGGATTCTTCGACAGTGTTTTTTCAATACTCCCTAGGACTTGAACGGTTAAATCGCATATTCTGCTCGCGCGTTACATTCCCGTTTCCCCATGCGAACTCGCCCGCAAACATCGGGATAAGTCTCGCAAGATCTGCCGGGGTCTGCGAGATACGAGACGGAAATCTTGTTGAAGAATCACGGGACGGGCAGACTCGTTCGAATCTGTTGTCTCGAAGTGTCGAGAGCGAACCGTAAGATCGAGGCCACTGAATCTGCTTTGTTAATAGTCGAGTAAAACGCGTCGTCGCACCGACGCGTCGCGGAACGTCGCGTCGCGGCGCCCTCAGTTCATATGACCGACCCTTGGAATTGCTTAGAGTGGCGCGACCCTTTCCCTCGCGACCTTAACCGCGTTCCTACCGAAATTCACGTGGTTCGCGAGAGGGCAGCCAGAGAGTCGCTTGTTCCGAAGAGGATACCATCATAGGGCTTAAATTGTAGTTCTGCTTGGAGAAAGTCAAATTCTTCCTAATTATTCGGCTCGCAGTGAACGTTACTAAAGGATCAACTTCGATCTGACATTCTCTTTGACAGTTAACGGATCGCGATTTCCGAGTCCTCGAGGTCTCCAAGCCTTCTCCTTTAGCGAGCACTTTGCGCGGCGATTTCTCTGAACGGGATTCGAAAAGACTCGCGCGTATCGGGATCAATGATTCTCGAAGAAGGTGGAGAACTATTCCCACCTGGGAATCGGGGCCTCGCTTCGAGGAGTTTGCGAAACGATGAGATAACATTAAGGTTCGTATCTTTTCGACTTTCGTGTCCACCAGCCCACGATTTCTTGTATACGATCGAGCGTGTGTGGTACTTGTCCCGTTTATTCTTAGATGAACTAAAAGTGACTAATGATAGTTTTGAAACAATGAAGTGAAAATGGAATGATAATCACTAGACCACGGTTTTGTTGCATTTATTATAAAAATGATCGGAGGAACTATTAACTTGTAAAAGAATTATCAAAACAGCGTTCCTGTATTCGTCTTAAATTATTAGAATTAGTGACAACAGAAATACATTTCTACTTAACTTACATTCGGTACAATTTACTTGGAAAAATTTTATTTTCTATAAAGATTGGTAGTCTAATAATAATACAGTAGTATCGCTCGGGTGACAAAAATCGTATTTTTGTGGAAACCAGAATACGATTAGACAAAATTTAGGTCGCTGGAGTGCTTGTTAGCATTGTAACAGATTCTGTTGAGAAAGTTAAATTGCCGACATGTAGATCTTGTTGCAAAAGGTTTCAACGCATCGGAGCAACATTTGACGTTGCCACACAGTGCAGCGTTCATATGAGCAAAATAAAAATCATAACATATAAACTAATCAATTTTCAATCAAAATGCCTTGATAATTTGTTAAAGAAAATCCAACGATGTTCAATTTGCATAAAAAATTTCATAAAAAGTTCTTGTTTATTTTTTATTGAATAATTAAATCTTATGCGTCTGTAAGTGAATGTCCGCGTACCAAGCTGTTGACCGGTTATGGCTACATATTTTGTTAAATAACTCTGAAGATCGCAACTTGTCGCAAAAAAAGTTTTTATAGTATCAAAATGTATTATATGACGAATATGTCGAGATAGATAATTATAAGATAATTTTGAGCCGTTTTTTTTAAATCCTTATTTAAATTGTAGAAAAATAAATCGAACATATTTATTTAATTTTGTGTTAATTATTATACCGTATGTAAGCATTACAAAAAATCTGTAGATTATTTTCTATAAAGATTACATCGTAAAGTGGTCATTGCGAGCTAACGTGCTATTTGATCCTCCTAATATTTGCTCGGCGATCTTGCTTGAAATTAATCTGCTGCTCAATTTTTTGAACATTCTATTGCTAAATATGATCACATAAACATTTTAACACACCATGCACGTAGTTTTGGATATGACATTTCTGAATTTTGTCCATTGACGACCGCACTGTGCGCCACAGTGCGCTCGGGGCTTTCAATCGTCCCATTAAGCACTGTATGAGCAAAAAAGAAGACCCTGCAGTGAACGGCGAGGACACTCTAAAGTCAGAAGATTTAATGTGGCGAGAATATTTGTGTAATTATGGTCACTGGAGGACGTTGGATGACATACTTTACGAGCAGTAACTCGAAGAAATTTATGCTGAATACTCTCTGGTTTTGTTGATAGAAAGCCTTGATAGAGAAGCCAAAGGATTGAGAAATATTCTATGCGGGGATACTAATGTATGGTAGAACAGTTTCACAATGTTAATATTTTCAATATATTTCGACGCTGTAATAAAGAGGCCAAGAATTTTAAACGCATGCCTGGTAATATTAAAAATGTGGTTATGAAATGGCAAAATAGGAATTGTTGATTGTATACTTTGGATAAAACTTCTTGTATTCGAGAAGGGCTAGAGAAGTTTTGAATGGCATGCAACAGTTAAAGATCATTTGAAAATTGTAAGAAATGACACAAAATAAGACCGTAAGAAATATTATCCGTAAAATAAATCAAAGGGGCTCCAGATAGACTGCAATTAAATCAGAAAATCATTATTGAATCCATAAGGAAACATTTTCAAGTATAACACGTCGATTTTCATGAAATTTTAGAAATTTTGTTGTCTGCAATATTTAGGGTGTGAAAGTACAGTTGATGGTAAAACCATATTTTTTAGACACCTCGGTAAAGTGAATTTTTTAAAATATGCGTGCCTCTGATTAGCATATGTAGTCACATTAAAAAAATTCGATTTATATTTGAGGGCTATTGCGCATAAAAAAATGCGCATGAAATATTTTTAACAAACTTCATCTTCCGAAAATTTCATTAAAATGGACGTATTATACTCGAAAATACCCTTGTTAACAATTTTTGTTCTGTTAGGAATAAAGTTGTCGATCCAGGTCAAAGAGTTCTCCGAAAGGCCGCAATCTTTAAGTTTGAATGGGAGAATGGAACGATTTACCGAGCCAAAGGCTTTCTTCAAGTCGGTATACAATGTTGAGTCACCTTGCATTCTCTGCTCCAAAGACTTCGACAAGTAATTGGTACATCGACTGATCGGTAGCCGACCACCCGGCACGAAGCCACGTTAACCAATCAGGATATTCTTACAAAGTAAAGGAATACTTATAATTCATAATGAAACGCGACGTTTCCATCGAGTCGCATCAAGCGACCGTAGGACGATTGAACCGCCGATGCTCGAGGATCGTTCTTTCTCGTTTGCGGAAGGGAAACCTGCCTGGATCGGGCTATTGAACAGGACTGCGCATTTAATCGAATCCCAGACAGCGACAACGAGTGGTGTACTAAAAATTTACAGAGCCCGCTACCTTTGATAAATATTCATGAAGTGCTGTGAAAGCTTTCCACGTTACTTTCTTCTAAGACTGCAATTACGCGTTCGATTACTTTCCGCAGCCGCCCTCCGATATTTCCCTGCCGGACGCGACGAACCCCCGACGAAAGAAGCCGGTCTCGTCTTGTCGTTTACATTGCAACTTTGTTTGCCGGTTCACGGCCGACTGTCCCACGTACGCGAACAAAATTAACGTTATCGCCAGCCAGCGAATTGGCGAGGAACGTTGCAGTCGGGCCTACACGATTTACGTTCGTTCGAATGCGCGTAAATAGAATTACGATGACACCGTATAAGTAACACGATCGAAGAGAAGCGCGATCCGAGGAAGCATTTAATATAGTCGCGGGTGTCGTGACTCCGCGGAGAGCCATAAACGCTCGCAATATCCAAACTCGTTTACAAGTATCCGCCCCGTAGCTGCACTATCGCTAAAAGCATGCAGAGGAGCCGCTCGATCCTGCCGGCAAATATGTACAATCCTTTTTTCTTCCGGTTTCTCAGCGAGCTCGCGCGTTCTTTCCAGATTCCTCCTGGATACTTCGCGGATTCGAATAGCGAGCAAGGAAGCGCGAGGCGAGCGTTCGACGCGAACGCGTGAGATGAAACGAGCATTCGTCCTAATAAGGGTCGCCGACATAGTCGTCGCGAGCTCGGCGCGAGAACGAGCCGAGCGTCTATCGAGAGAAAGGACGATTCCGGATGAAGGCAGACCAGGCATTCCCGAGGGCAAAGGCGATAAGGCAACGGTGAAAAATTTTATGGGACCTCTGCCGTTTCCCGTCAGCCGTATCTCGGTCCGTTCCTCCTTCTTTCGTCGATTCCCTTTTTCCAGCCGAGCCCTTACGGACCCGCCACCTCGATCAAACAGTCGGAATCAGTCTTGGGTCGTTCCACGCCAAATCGATCACTGTTATGCATCAGAGAATACCACCAAAACCCAATACGGTGATATTTGGGCATTGCAATGATGTGACGGAAAATCATCTCGCCTTTTCTACGCATCTTTAATATTCTTTCCCTTTTCTTCTGTCAAAGTTCTAAACAGAATTTCTTCGTCGTCTTCGTTTTCTGACAGTCGCGAAAGTGCAAGTTTCCAATCCGTTTCAAAAAGTTGTTTTACCTTTTTTATTTTCAACGCAAGCTGCTCTATCCGATAGATGGTAACATGCTGAATAATATATGCATCGTACGCAAATCTTATGCAAAGCATGCGTCTGGTCGTATGCGTCTGGTCGCACGTGTCCGACGCTAATCGAAAATATCATTTGCGTACGGTCGCGGCGTCTAATCGCGTGCGAAAATCCTACCTTAAGACAGAGGAAACGAGTACATATGTTCCTTTGCATCGAATTCGATGAGGGTCTCACCGATTCATACACATCTCGGCCGACTGTGAATGATATCGACCCTTACCAACTTGTTTTTACGTCACAGTCGCCTTCGTTACCTTGCGTGCTCGTTACCCGTTACCTCGATCACGGTCGTTCGCAAGAACGTTGTTTCAGCATCGGAAGATTGTTTCGGCATACCTGCACGTCCCGGAGATTCGAAAGCAAAGTGCAGCATTGCTCGAGGCTCGGATATATGTTTCGATCGTGACCGCGAAACGAATCCTAGCTTGATCTGATTGAGAAACGACGTCGATCTCTCTCCTTCCCTCTGACCTTGAAAATTTCATTCTACAATCGAATCGAGAACAAACGAATAGAGCGCGTGGCGAGGTCGTTATGCAAATACGCGAAAAAATGGTTAATTTCCTTCGGCGACAAAGTGGAGGATGATCCCGTTCTCTCGCGATTAAACGAGCCTCGTTACGTGAAGCGGCCCGTCGAAAGTGTCACAGGGGAGCGGCTGTTTGCTTCCGGATCGACAAAGTCGTTCTAAAAGCAGAAAACATTCATCCGGGAGCACATGTGACGAGTTTACGCGATTGAGACAGGATACATTGTACTCCTCCATTTGAATTTCGCATTTTTTAAAGCTTCGGTCGCAAACACACGAGCGAACACCGAACAAGAGAATTCGAAACGCATCGAATGCATCGTGCTTTTGTTAAGTTGATTATGCTACTTTGCTGGAGACAGGAAGCGATGAAGCAATTAAACGAATCGAAATTGCTTTGGCCACAATTGGTGAATTTGTTACTTTTTCGTACTGTAAAGGCGTAACACCTGTTACCTTTTTATATTATAAAAGCTATTGGAACTTTCATTGAAATTATTCGAAACTGATATGTAACGAATTGTAGATGAATCCAGGTCAGTGACCAGATTTTAATAGCAGACTCAACCAGAGTTGTTAATTAGAGTTGCACAATTTTGTCCGTGGTTACCTTTGATATACAGCAGACGTTGGAAATTGATCGATTTTAGTCATCTTAAGTAAGGAAAGGGTTGAGAAATGTCTAGATTTCGTATTGAACGTTGAACCAATCAATTAATTGAAGAAAGATGTATTCGTCCATTAATATTTTTTGAGCTAACATACCAGCATCATAGTAAGCATATTAACTTCGTTATCATCAGACCGTGGATCTTCAAGCATGTACCTATATCTCACAAAAATCTAGAGAAATCACAAAAATGCAAAATTCTGGGAGTGCGAAATCAGAATAATATTTTACCTGATTTCAGAACTGCTTAATCTGTCTAAGGAATTCTACATTTGCATAACCATCCACGGATCAATTATAATATTTTTTTTCAACGCGTGATAACGGCTACAAATAGAAAGCAAAGGGGGTGGGGGTAGAAATAAGCTTGTGATTGTTCCATTCGCTTACGGTAAAATCAAGCAAACTTCGGATGCAATTAGATATGAACGCGTTTGAAACATGAGAAATTTGGAAGTATAGTAAGTAACAAAAGAACATGGTCTATCGAGAGCATAAATGTTTTACTGTGTACTAACATTTTCCACCGTATACTTTATTGCGAATTAATATTCTGCATGAGTTGTGTTGTAAAGAATTTATTATATTTCAGAAGAAACAAAGCTTCATAATTTGTCTGTGAAGTAAAATAATTCTTTTAGTTTCGAATGACTCTTATAAATCCGAATTTTGATCAGCACCTCTCATCTACACGAAATTGTTTAAGGCGTAGACATTTTATTATTCTGTATTTTTGCATTGTATACGTACACGTATATTTCATGACGATTAATAAACAGACAATTAACAAAGAGACAATTAACAATGCGCCCGTCTCAATCTCTGTGCCTGAACCAATTCTTGCGCATGTTCCCATGTCTGTGCTTGTCTCAAACTATTTATTTACGGGTTCAAAATAAATTAAATAAAGAATTGAAAAAATAAATGCCTGATAAAAAAACAGAAATTATTTATGACTTCACCCAATATGAGTCGAATCTGTAAATGTATGAATAATCACTCTCAATACTATCTCTTTATGTATTGCTGTGTATAGGGTGCGTGATTCTGGTAATGCCACTTATTATGCATAATGATTCGTAATTGCTTACAGATTGAAAATGCGCAAATAAAATTTTTCTCACAATAATTTTAGATCAAAAGCTGTCGCATTAAAAATAAATATTTTACATATAAGTTATACAAGATTTTGGTTTAATATCAGCAGCTAACCGTTTTGGCATGTTAGAAATAATTTTTCTTAAATATTCTGTATAAATAAAATCCCATTCTTCTTTTAGTTTAGTATGGAGGTTAGGAGAGAACTCGACGCAGACGGTCTCGTGACGCACAGTGGTCCGGATTTTTTCAAAAAACGGAATGTTTCGTATCGATATTCAGTTGATGAACGTTGCTTCTTAAATGTCCGTAGACTTTGGAAATGAAGAAATTAACAAAATATATGACGGTCAAGGCCACGTCTGCGTACATATGTTCTGCGTTGACGTGAGCTTGACGTGTATAAGATACTCAAAAAACGTGACGATAGTTTATATGTATAGAAATGAAGAGGCTTTTATCCCACTTGGGTTTCGTCAAATGGGCGGTGACCAACGAGATTTCGAAAAGATGGGATGGTATCGACGTGGTGACGTCAGTATAAATGTCCACGCGACACACATTTTGTACGCGACGCGAGCTGCGAACTTTTATAAAAGTTCTCGCGTCGGACCAGACACGTAACGACCACGCACTGCTGTTTTCGAGCGTTAATTAATTTTAAACGCGCGGCAATCATTTCGCCGCTATTGCTTGGCCGGGCCGCGGATAAATTGTTTGACGTCGCACGCGAAAGCCGGCCGATTCGAGAACGGTCCCAGGACGTGGTTCCTCTATCAACGGGATTTTTCATTGTCAACGATAAATCTGTACAGGTGGATTTATTTCCACCTAGATTTGATTGCTTAACTGCAGCAAAATCTCCATTCAGGCAATGTCAGAATTCTCTTTTTATTTATTTATTTATTCATTTATTCACCGGGAAAAAACCTTCTAGTACAAAAAGAAGGTAATACGTACATGTACATAAAGATAAGAGAAAAATTGTACAAACGAAATTAATAGAAATATTAGTAAAGTTAGTAAAAATAATTAGTGTGCAATATTCTCGTTGTTATAACAACGAGACTATAGTCCAAGTTCGCTAGACATTGAGGCAATGTCTCTAACAGGATCCAATCTTCTCCAAGCCGAAGATAGGCAGATTGCGAATTTGTATGCATTTATAGCATATGCAAGTTTCTAAAATGCAATTGAAAAAATACCTTCACCATAAAGAATTCCCAATTTGATGTGAGAAAGCCTCTTACAAAAGATTTCGTAAAACTGAGAATTTGCATAAAGATCCGCGATCTCGTGATAGGTTACGCCAAAGAACCTAATAGTATTAGAATGTTCTCGGCGAAATGTTCTATTTCCTGCTTGGTTCGTCGTTCGTGTTCGTCAGCAGCGATATCATCACGGAAAGGTTTATTACCGCGTCGGACGTGGACGCCTTTGTTTCGAGAGTCGTTACGAGTTTTCACGGCGGGTCAACGTTCCGGTGTTTACAACCCCCGATTTCTCATCTCGCGAGGAGTGGCGCGTGCTTCAATTATATTTCACGCCGGTCGTCGCTCGCGCAAAAATTAAGCGTCGGAGGTCACGTAGATCCGCTGCAATTCCCGGAGACAAAACAGTCGGACGGATCTTCGAGTTTTTCTCGGGAATTCGAGGAAGCCGAACGGTCCGGACGGAGGGATCCTCGGACGAGTCTTTTGAGCAACGTTTCATCAACGGTCGCGTATTATACGCGTTTCAACGACGATCAATTCGCGTCGAAACGATCGCCGTGGGCGTCGAGATGCGGCGGACAGAGAACGCGTTTCATTAAAGGCACTTCCAAAGCTCGGAGTCTGCATATTCCGGCGATACTTCGTTCCGCAAACAGAATCCGGCGGAAGCGGACCGTAAAGCTGGGTGTTTCTCGGAGACACACTCCGAGCGGCTTCTTTTTCGCTACGGGAGTTTCCAATCAGAATGTAACGACGCGATCGCGTACGAGGGCGAGCAGCTGAAAGGGAGCAGAGACTCGATCAGCGAGTTCGGTAAGCTGTGACAAACGAACCGAGATATTTAAGCGGATCGGTGACAGGCTAATCCGACCCTCCGATATTTGCGAGCTCCGTGTCTCCTTTCTTCCTCGTTACAAACGCCAGCCAAGCCGGAAACGAACGGTTCACCGAGACGCGTTCGAATATTAAGCGGTGCGAGTATCTCAATCCTTTGTATCAGGCACCAACGATCGGCACCAGATCCTCGCGCGTTTCATAAATCGAATTTTCCAAGTATTTTTGAAGCTGATTGCCGAGGGCGACGAGGACCGTTTGTCTCTCGGCGCAGTCGTTGCCGCGGTAACGCGAAAGTTGGAACGAGTTCGAGCTGCTTGCAGGTATCTCTCGTTAAGAAAGTATAAAAATCGATCGTATAAAGGGAGAACGGAAGTGGCAATTGCAACAGACGAGGGTAATAAAAGTAGATGCACCTCGGATAGAGA
>CM052161.1:16834193-16968483 GCA_028455555.1 Augochlorella aurata
ATATATGTATATATATGTATATTTGTAGCAAATTCCTTTCGATTCCACGACCACCAGTTTTCAATCGACGACGCCAGTAGAAAACGGGAATCCAAGCGCTTCGCAATGTTCCAAATCGAATATGCACATCGAATTACTGTTAAAAGTTTTATCTCTCCCCGATATATATACCCTTAAATTTAACTTTACCTCTCGAAACCGATAAGGCAGATTCTGCCAGCAACGCGTTTTCGCGGGAGAGTTTTCTTATCGACGATTTATCAAGCGTAGAGAAGGCAGATGCCTGCATCCTTTCCTCGCGCGTCTTATCTACGGTCGAACATTGTAACGACAGCCAATTAAACCATTTAGCCAGGGATGTTCATTTGCTGTACCCTTCGATGCTACTTCAGTTAACGATCCTTCAAGCAATTAACGATCGTTCGAGGGAGGCGAGTGCTGCAATCGACCTCGCCTTTACAGGGGTAAAACAGCAGGTACTCCTACCGATTACAACGTTGTTAAAACAAAGGTGCAACCGCGGATTAATCGCGGCGTAATCTCTCGAATCTTTAAAAGGTCTTAGAACACGAAGCAACTCGGAAGTTACGAGTAATTTCACGATTTAATTTCACTTCTGTTAGGGTCTGCTTTCAGTCGGTCTTGCTGTCCGCGTTCGTGGATAGCAAATTGCGCGAGACCTTTGTTCGCGAACTCGCTGGTATCGCGATAACCCGCCGGTTAACAATGAAAGTTTGCTCGAGATCATTATCGCAATCCTCGGAGGAAAAATACCAGACGCGGAAGAACATTGGGCCGAGGGCAATCGGTTGGCTGCTGCGCGCAACTCGGATCAAGCGATACGCGGCGCGCCGATTGCTGCTTTATGGAAGCGGCCAGGCTAACTTTGTTACTCCTTTGTTGTAGGATACTCGACGGCGGCGCTCCTCGCGATCCTATTTTGCATCCCGTTCGCCCTCCGAGTTCTTATTCACAAAGAGGCGGGCCGGTGGAGCAATTGGGCTCAGGCTTTCTATCACGCTCACCTCGAGCTGTTTCTGGGCAACGGATGCTTGGGTATATGATCTCTTTTATCGTTTCGTGGCACTCGCCCAACCTGTCTTATCCGTCTTCTCCTTCCGATCTGTCCTCACCCTTGAACGATGTCTCCAGTGTCTTACGTGCTTCTTTTCCTAAGCAGTTGCTAGTACCAGCTCCTGGAAGATAACAACATTGAATGCATCCCCGTTGTTGCAGGGGTAGGAGTGATGATGCTTCTAGCGCTGACGGTTGAACGTTACGTGAGCGTCTGCCATCCTGGCCAACATACTCGTCCACTCTGCGGTCCTCCGCATCTGACAGTGGTGCTGATCCCGCTGGCAACGTTCTTGGTCTATCTGCCGAGCGCGTTCCGCGGAGAGATTACCACGTGCCTCCTCGGACCCGCCGGCCCTATCATCTACCAGAAGAGGGAGAACCAGTCGTTCCTCGACTCGCTATTCTACCACGTAACTTTTTCTTTTTATCATTATTTGAAGTATTCGAATCTGCCAAAAATTTATTTGCTGCAGTATACACGGTGTCCCCAAATTAAGTTACTTCCGAGAAACGGGGGTGGGTTCCTGAGGCCATTCGAAGTAACTTTCTTCTTAGCGCAAATGCAATCCGCAGCTTTGTTTACGAGTTATTAGCGAAAAACGATGACCAATGAGAGGCGGCCGTTCGTTGGCTTGGCCGCCTTGCGCACGCAGAGCTCGTCTCTCGTTGGTCAATGTTTTTCGTTAATAACTCGTAAACAAAACCGCGGATTGCACTTGCGCTAAGGAAAAAGTTGCTTCAAGTGACCACTGGAACCTCTCATACTCCGGAGGCAACATCATTTTGGGACATACTGTATACATTTAGGAAAGGACTGAGTTAGCTATGTGTTTACATATTATAATATAACTTGACAAGCGTTGTCATTACTTGACATTAAGATTACGTCTTTCAAGAAAAGACAAAATCTATGAGGATGCGAAAATGTTGAAATTGATTAATAAAGTTTCAACACCGACCGGAGGATACCGTGTAACTTACACGGCGAAATACTCCACCGTCTTTCGAGAGGTTTCTTTCTAATGGCCAACTTGTCCCCGCAGATCTACAAGGTCGCGCTGGAGGTGGTGTTCAAAGTGGCGCCGACGATCTTGCTAGCAGGCTTCAATCTGCGCATAATGATAGTCTACAGAAGGTCCTGCGACCGGCGCAGACGGATGACGCTGTCCAGAACTGCCAGCAATGAGGAGGACCCGAGAACATTCGCAGAGGAGCGAAGGCTCGTGCTCCTGCTGGGCAGCACTAGCATCCTATTCCTCGTTTGCGTCAGCCCTATGGTGATCTTGAACGTCACGTTGCGGGAGAGCAATCTCAGCCACTACCCCTATCAGGTGACCCTCACGTTGCTCGCTTATTAGCAGACATCGTCTGCCGGTGGCAGCGCGGCAACCAAGTTTTATCGGCCGTTCTGACAACTGTTTCAGGTGTTCCGAGCGCTGGCTAACTTGCTCGAGCTGATCAATTACTCGATCACGTTCTACATCTACTGTCTATTCTCGAAGGATTTCCGGAACACCTTGTTCCGGACGCTGCAGTGGCCCTGGGGACACAATAGCCACGGTGGAAGGGGTCTGCCGATGAAACGGTCTCCCCTGCCAAGGCCGACCACCACGACCACCAACTCGCCGCCGACGATCGTTGCGACCCCCGGTCGCTTCACCAGAGCCAGCGTTTAAGCGAGTCGGGAATAGAGGATCTCGAGGCTCGCTTCCTGGGAAGCTAATCTTCCGATCTTTAGATCAGGCGACTCAACCGCAACCAAGCCAGCGGCTACTCTACTTTTCGGGTTCAGAAGCTGCCTCTGCGAGAACTGCCGCGTCAGAATGTCGCTGTTCCACGACTTGGGTTATCCTCGGCGCAGCCCGAAGCAACGTCTCGACTCGACACCGGCGCATCGTTCCGAATTCTCGCACGTTTTTCGGCCCCGCTGGAGAGCACACGCTTCCGTTCTCATCGAGCAAATAACCATCGAAACACGCCGTCCGTGTTTCACCGGCACGATTCCACCTCGAACCGCCGTTGATTCGCCTCCCCTAACGGCATCGCGTGCCTCCCGCCCGGAATCTCGATGATTTGTCCGTGTAATTGTCTCCTCGTAGAATCTGATATTTCTCGCGAACGCTGTTTTTACTTCCGCGTCGCTCGCATCGATCGAACAAATGCGAGCACTTCGGCTATCTCGTCGAGGACACGTTTTAACCCTTTCATCGCGTAACCACTCGTTTCGACGTTCGAATTTTTCGGTCCCGTTCACGTTCGAACAGCGGCGAATGGTGAAGTACAACGAACGGAAAGAATCATGGAAAAGAAACATGTTTTCGGTCCGTGTGGAAGATAATGTAACGAATAGACTGCGGGTTTCTATGCGTTTATTACAAAAATGAACACCTGTAATTTGAAACGGAAGAAATCGGGGAGAGCAGGAGAGAATCGATTAATTTCGGACTATTAATTTTCACCGTACGTACACTGGTGTGTAATCCCTCTCCGTTCGTTTTCCATGGAAAATATAGAGGGAAAATTTTAGCTGCATAAATATTTGTGTGACTCTATTGATTTTATCCCAGTGGGTATGCAAAGATTAATGAATTCGAATCGAGTAAATAAAAGTAACGGTGTTCGCACCTCGATAAAGCGAACGTTAAAAAACGAAAAAAAAGAACTGACTAAGTGGCTCTTGTTTCTTACAGTAGACGCAATCGCGTTGCATAAAGATCCGCAGTCGGGTAGTTAGCAATTTAAATATCTATACTTTCTAAGGAAGAATGAAAATTCAGCCGAGCTGTACGCCAATTTCAAAATTGGTTGGTTACCAATTGTAAAACAATTGTAAAAAGCGTTAATGTAAGCTCGTTGTGTAAAATCGATCATTCATTGTATCACGTAGCGGCGTTATTATTGCTAACGTTATTATTTGCCTAGTCAGCGAAGACCATCCAATGATTCGCAATTTGTCGGCCGGAAATACGGGTGGCACGGCCGTTGGCAGCGTACGGACACGAGTGGGGTGGTTTCTCGGCTGTACGGTCCCACGAACAAGTGGACTGACAGTGCAAGGAATATAGACGCGAAAGGTAGCGTCGTCGCGGCGTGAGCTGGTACCGGAGAAATTAGAATGCCGATTCCAATGAAATATTTCCGAGCTGGTATTCCGCGAACGGCATACTTTCCGCGCGCTCCACCGCGAGCATTTCCGCCCACCCACCCCGGAGAAATTCGAATTAACGCGTACCGTCTTCGCTTTTCCATATTCCGTGAATTAAAACGATCCGCGTGGGCGACGTCGAGAGGTTTCGCTCGCATTATACGATTGCTGGCACTGTCTAATTCGAATTCTAATCTGCGACATCGGCTGGCTGATCTTCGCGGAACATTTGGAACGCGAATCCGCAAAAGGGATCGCTGCGCGAGCACCGAAATTGATAGGAAAATGGGCGCATTCATTTATCTTTTAAGCCTGAATAGAACTACCTAACATTTCTAGCGTACACGCAGTATTTCATTTCGCGGAAAAAGCAACGTCGCCAATGGGGGTGCATCGACCACTTTAGAATCTTTTATGGACGTTAACAATAGCTCAGAACTGAATAATTTTACAATCGCATATATTATTCCATTCAGAAAATGTCCCCCCTATGTTTTAAGCCGGAGCTTCTAGTTTCCTCGCGACTCTGCGTTTCGCGGAGAATGACTCATGGAGGCTCGTGTTTTTCGAAACCCGAGAGTGATAAACGAGCGATTACTCTCTTGTCGTACCATTTTTTTTACAAGTATAATGAGTAAAAAGATCGCAATAATTTCTTAGAAGAAAACGAAACTTTATATTTATTGTGAATTTACGTCCACTTGAATGTTTAAATATTGATGACAAGAGTAGTATTTGATTCTGACTTGAAGGAATGGAGCAAGATTCATACCTAAGAGCTTGTTATTAAGTCTCGACCACGAGTCTGGCTCGTTGAAGTAAGGCAAGGGGTAAATTCTGCTTTTCTGTCGCGAGCCGCTCTTTATCTCCCAGTGGATGTCGCAGATTGACATAAAACTGTTCAACAGATTGTCGGACAGTCCAGTCGAATAATCGCGCGCAGAGCGCGGGCGAGATAAGTGTTCGCAATTATTGCGGAATCGCTGTGCAAAATGCACTCGTGCGTGTAAGCTTGCAGCAGCGTGTCGCGACGCACGACTATAACGTTAAGTTACTCACTCGTTCGTGTACAAATGTATTCGTAATACAGGGAAACCGATTTAATAAAGGCTATTTATTAAATTTCCCCCAAAATCTCGGACTCGTCTACTTCCTCGACCGAAAAGTCCCCGGCGACTCGAAAATTCTCTCTCTGGCCGGTCTGTCGGATCTAACGCGAGCGGAAACAACGTTACGCAGTCGCAAGTGCACGCGTGCGAAACGAACTTCGGAATTCCCGATACTATCCCGGTAACTAAAGCCTTCGCACGGAACGATTTGATTCCAGGTTCTCGATTTACTTTCGCAGACCCAATCGCAAACGAAATAAATGTCTGCCGCGACAGGATCCCCGTAACAGGGGGAATCTCGTCCTGGCGACGGGAATCGATCGTTTCGAAATTCTGTGTCTCGTAAACGACCGGGGGAATTCGACGAACAAAGCTCTGGCGACGAAAAATAAGGACGCGCTTTGCATCCATAATAATGCATTGGCGCCTCTAGTTGGAATCTATACAGAATTCCGTTTCAATTCGCTCTGCCGCTTAGCGAATCGAAATTCGAGGACTTTCTACACCCTCTGATTCGCAGAGTTCCTTTTACACAGCTCTTTGTTTGAGTCGACGGTGACAGGAAGTGGCAATTTTGTGGATAATTCGGAATGTTCTGTTCTTGAACATCGAGGAATGTTATAATACATCTACTCATAGCCTGCGTCTACGTGGCTCGACGTTGCAGGGTGTCTACGTTGAAAACATTCTCGAGACATTGATCAAAGACCGAGGCGAGGGTTGCTGCTAAATAAGGAAGAATTCGGGGGTGCGCAGCTCAGGAAATATTTAAAGAGCAAGGGACGGTTGCATGGAGAGAGGGTTGCACGAGGCAGTGCATCCTATCGAAATTTTTGGACTGCGTGGCACTGGTGGCGGTAGACAGGGTCATCCATGGTGGGGGTCGGTCTTTGGGTGGGCGTTGCTGGGTCGATACAGGGTGGCTTCGCCGTCGGTCGCACCGCGAGGATAGCATCGTGGAGCCGAACCAACGAACGAACCAACGTTTGCTGTATCTCTCGCTACCCTCCTTCTGGGTGACCTTTCTCATGCTCGGTATTCCTTTCTGGCAACGAGGTTTTCTTCCTCGTTTACCGGTCGCTCCGCTTCGACGAGCAGTCTAGACATTGGTTGCGAACACCAGTTGATCGAAAGTACCTTCACCTATCGCCGCTGTCTTGTCATCAGCTTTTGTCCGCCACGTAGCACGCCTCCGTCGAACGGATCGACGCAGCTTCTCCGCAAGATCTTCGTAGACTATCTGTTAGTGGCAGTTTATCTTTGAAACAAAATCGAGGGGGAACAGCCGGCGCTGCTCCGCGTTAATTTGCGACAGCGTTTGGCAACTCGAAGTTCTGCGGATGAATAGAAAGATAGGAATTAGGTGTCGAAGAATTCCCAAAAAATTCAAGTGATTTGTTTAGAGAAATTGAGAGCAGAAAGTGAAAATTTATCATGCTGAAAATCGTTCATTTGAATATATCACAATTAAATTGATTTTTGAAAACTTATAATAAGTTAGCGTTAACTAATTCGAAGAACTTAAAGAACAAGAGTTATCTTTCTGGAGAATCTGGATTGGGGAAGGCAGGGATGATTTCTGGTGAGATGGTCGTGATCGGCCGCCAAGAAGGATATATCTTTAATTTCCTGACTAATTTCTAACGTATCTCTCAACCGAAGTACGAACTCGAGGTCAGAGGTGTTTTGAATTTCGTGTCGGAGTTGATTTTCGCGACTCCAGGTCGATAACTACTCCCACTCGAGCGAAGCGACATAAGGAAGGCGGGGTTTGCAGTGGCACAGGGCTTCGAGAACCGTCCGGCTCGAGAAGAACGCAGCGACAACGTAATTTTCATCGAGGATCCTACGACGACGGGACATCCTTCCTGGTTCACAGTAAACGAACTTCCCGGTAGTTTGCTCGGCACCAAGCGCCAGCCCCGGAACCGGATTACCTGTTTCGCGGTCCGTCGTTAAAAGTTACCGGAGACAGTTGCGGCCGGCTGGTCCTCCGCGTCCAACCAGAGTGCGGTGCTCTTGCTTGCCATCGTTTTTGAAACTCTTTGATTTTCACCTGTTGGAAAGTTTTAGCAAATTCTAAGAGACGTACGATTGATGTTACTAGTTCCACCGTCTCACGAGCACTGGCATTGTTCAACACCAAATCTACCGAGTACTACAACTGTCTGATGTGTGTTGTTTTATGAGAATGGCAACTATTGTACTTTGCCAAAGCTACCAAAGGGTAGTGGCGTGCCGGACAAAGCTCTTTATGAGAATGACAGAATTTAATTTATTTAGATTTATGCAATTTATGCAATCGTTTCCTATGAAAGAATTTTTGTAATTTTAACATTTTGTGCACGTTGACAATTTGCATAGTAGGTTTAGTATTAATATCCATCGAATGCCTCGGTAATGCCGTTAAAAATACCGAAATATTTATCGGCATAATATCGGTATAAGCCGCAGGTGTGGTTACAGTAATCGATCGTACCGTAACAGAGCGACTGATGATCGCGGCGCTTCCTCCATTCTTCTTTTATTTTACCGGTTCGAATCCTTGAATATAGCTAGAAATATATCAGTATTCTGATATAACGGTATGACGTCATACCGGTATTTTGGTTTCCGTAAAAGTTACGAAAGTACTACCGAAAAATACCGGTATAATGCCGGTGTTATATGTATAATATACATGTAGAAAAGCAACGTTTATTATATCCATTTTAAGTGGAAAATGTAATAGTTCCATCGTAAACTTACAGGTGTCTTGCAGATGTTATTTCGTGCAAATTGTTCAATTTGATTAAGGGTTTATTCATTGGTCGTTTCACTTTCCATGAAATTTTGTACTACCTTTTAAAGGAATCAATCAATAAAGGAACTATCAATATCAACTATATAACCATAATTATTTAAAAATGTTACAATTGCAATCAGAGATGTATGAACTTAGCAGTGAACTAATGATATTAATGAATTAATGATATTAATGATATTAATGAACTAATGATATTGTAGTAATAATATCATTCAGAATCGACGAGGATCAAATGACGATCATTTTAAGAAACGTACGGCTTAACACTTTACCTACCGGAAGCTAGAATTCTCAATTACTGATCTATACTAAGAGATATCGAGATAATCATTGTCTATATGATGATCTCTTGTTCAAAATTGAGCCTTCGCAGGCCAAATCGAAGAATTCCACTGTTTGAAATATTTTCAATCTAAATGTTGAAGCACTTGGTTCAGATATAGCTTTTTTTATTTATACTAAATTTCTCAAATAATACAGATTAGCACCATTAAACAACAAAAACTCGACAGAAGAAGACGGTTATGTATTTCTATTGAATCGTCATCTGATTGCAGTAGAGAAAAGGTTACAACAAATAATTCGATTGGTTGGAAGAGAAGTTGTAATCCTGGTAATTAAATAGAAGACAAATTTTAATACTTGCAAAAACATTTGCAAAAACATTTGAAAGGTGCAAAACCCACCTCATAAAATTCAAACGTGACTATAATGAAGATTCAGAATTTAATGCCATTAATATAAGGAAATCTGTAGCAGGTAGACCACAAAGTGTGAATAATGTAAATCAGCCTTTATTATATCCTAAAGGCAGAACTGTGACAAGGGAAAAAAGGAGAGGCATGATGGACTTGTTAAAATTCGTTCTTCCTGTTAAACATGATTACTATAAAAACTTGAGAACAAATCGAAATGACGAGATCTCGCATCCAGTTAATGAAGAAGACGTCATTTATATGAATTAATCACCAATAATATATTATAACGGAACTGTTACTATTCATTTCTATGAAAAATCTCTAATAAGAATATATAATAATTAACTCTTTGTGTAATAAAAAACTGAAAACTTGAACACTGAATTTAACTTTATTACTTTCTTCATTTGCTAAATCGATTAATTCCCCCAGTCACATAAAAAGTATAACGTTACTGACGATTATTTTTTAGCTATTCTTTCTTATTAATTTTATATACCGCCAGATGAAATCTACATCTGTATTTGTGTGTTCTACAATATTTATTTAAATTTATATTATAAAAGGAATTTTTAAAAACATACATTAAAACGTACATCATTTCATTGCATTTCTCAACGTTTTGTTTCACAGAGCTAATCAATTTGTGCAACGAACAGCTCGATTATTGGATGATGTTACCGTGGACGTCATGCTGGTACACGGTAGAAATAATTATTGCCACCAATCAATTAATTAAGATATAAATTGTAGACATTCGAAAATCATAAAAACACCGCCGGTAAACAATGTATTAACTGTTCGTGCACTGGACAGGCCACCTAATACTCTGCGGTCGAGGGTAAACGTTTCGCGCGCTAGATTGAATTCAGAGGGAAATTCGTGACTCCTACGCCATTCCAGACTCGTTCAGCGCGACACCCGGACAAAGAAGATAATTATACAGTCTTCGCCGTGGAGTGTAGCAATTCCAGGCCTTCCACTCCTGTTCAATGGAAAGTGCACAAGGTAGTAATCTTCCCGGTCGTTGCAACCTTATTCCACGCGCAAGCAGCGTTTGCTGGTTGAATCTCGGCGAGATACGCGTTGACAGACAGCGAAGACACTAATTTGCGCCCGGATCTCCCACGGAAACGTCTGTCGCACGGCCGCATCACGCCGGATGAGCGTAGCCGGCAAGTTTCTTCGCCGACACGGGAGTTAAGTGGTTCCTAATTCTGTCGTGTCGTCGTCGGCGGTGTTCAGCGAAAAGTTTTATCGGTTTGGCGTCGAGAAGCTCCCGCCTCGCGTTTTCGGTATCAGAGAAAGTTACTGGTATTGTTGCAGGCCCGTCGCCGGACACCGCTGCGTCCGCTCTTTCGCTTCGTTCGGCCTTGTTTCCGCCTCTTCCGCGAGCGGGTACGGCCTCAAGCCCTCTACCCTCCCCGCGCCCCTCTCGGCATCACGAAACTCGACGAGAAGGGAGGAGGCATCGATAAGAGGAACAACGGCTAAATCAAATTGTTTCCTTTCTAGCTGCTAACAGACTCCGTCTTTGATATCGACAGACGCTACCGAGAACACTCCGCCGGATGGCTGCAACGCGGAAAAGTGAAAACCGCGATTCCTGCGTGTCCTCCCAACTGACTATGCGCGCTTTCGAAAATCCGCGTTGCGGCGTACGGTTTCCTAGAAAAGCACGCGCAGCATCGTCCCACCACCTTGGACCGGAAAAATCGCAGCCGTCTCGTGGACCTGTCGGGCACGTTAGGTTCAGAGAATATTAAGAAAGAGCAATATTACGTTTGGTAATATAGGTACCAATCAATTTCTTCCGAGACATTCGAAGAATTTCGGTGCTACCAGGCTTGAGGTATGCGAGACTACCTTACTTCTCTCTCGAGTATGTGTTTCATGCAGATAAATAGAATATTCGCATTCCAACGTGTCAAGTCTGTATATGTGAGCCGAGGAAGTCGACATCCCAGCTGCAAAACTGACGAGGCGTCTAGGAAGGGGTTGGGAATGCCGAAGCGACTGCGATAGGAAAGAGAACGGCAACAGCGTGCAATTATTGTGTCGCTATTAATATACCGGGGAATCGCGTCAGGTTGAAACGTTGTCTGTTGTCGTCGGCGTGGGTTGCCCGAGAAACGTTCTTTGACAACGCCTTGTGAAACGAGAAGGGAAACCGCACGGTCTTGGATGCCCGGGACTGATTTTCGCGTTAAGACCGTCTTGGGCAGGAGGTTTTCTTTTATTCATAGCGGCGACGGTGGTGGTGGCGACGGCGTGGAACCGATTCCGAGGGCTCGTTTTAAATCTATCGATCCGAATCAAGCGCGACCCAACGATTCGTCGCCTCTCGGCCGTTCGTTACGACGTTGTCGGGGGACCGCGTTTCGGTGCGCGCCGAGGACGACAATGACGACGGATAGTTGCATAAAGGCAAACCGTGTCGATGCGCTTCGGCAAAATCATCTTCATAATTCAATACGCTCTCGTAGCGACGTGCACAGAGAACGTTATTCCGACTGACGCGATGCGAGGCGTCCCAACGATGCTGTTCTATCCAGCCTTCGACGAATAGGACCGCGTCTCCGGTCCGACGGAACGCCGACCTATTCTACTTACTCCCGCCAACTCGAACGCGACAGCCGCTCGACGTTTCTTTTCACGGGAAACGCGTTGTGTGCCGCATACATGCGGACTCTACTTTCAGTTTTACTCGACGCTTTACAGTTTTTGTCGCTATTGCGATCTGCGTCGGATGCCCACGCAAACGTGGCGAGGCTTTTCCGTTTCGTGGAAGAGTATCCTTCAACGTTGAATCTACCGTGACGGTCACCGCGATCGATTATTCACTTTTTATTTGTATTACTGAACTTGTAAGGATTCTTTCAGAATTGTAAAAAGTTTAAATGAATCTAATCATTCTTGTAAAGCAACATATGTCATTTTTAGTGCTCGACGTACCGTATTTGTCTTAACAAATTACATTGAACAGAGATGATAGAGGAACGAGAAAAAATACATAAGAAGAGATGGGAAGAATATGTATAAATAATTAGAGTTGCGTGCGGTGGAATACGTTTTTAATAAAATTTCTAAATAAATTTCAGGCCTCTGAAAGGGTGATCGGAGATAGCCTTATTATATTAACCCCATACGGTCAATCACAGAATATTCAGTATAAGAACTAAATTACTCATTGAAGGTGTTCTGGCAAAACGATACGCTCTATTAATATTATAATATCGAAGCTATAAACGTTGAATGTCTGCTGCTTTCTTGCATTGCGCGAATGAATTATCGCTCGAGTTATTTCGAGTGACGTGCGACACTTTTGTCGTGTGTATGGTTGGACGGTCGAACCCCGTTAACCGATGCAACATTTGCACAGGTGACTATTCCCATTTGGTATACGACGGGCGTTCACTGTCGGTCGTCGGCTATAGCCACCTTCGGTAAGAAAGGGTTGAAAGCGGGGTAGGTCGACTCCCAGCATGCTAACGCCAACGAATTCGCACGCATTAGAATTCAAAAAGCCGAACAGCGGAACTCCATCGAGCGTGGACCGTGAGGTCGGGGGAAATCGGTGGAATTTTCAAGGGGATGCGTTTCAAGGGTGCAGCTTACTATTTATAGCTGAATTATAGTTCATCGGTTCAGCAAACGCGAAATTTCGGATCGATTCAAACTTGAACGTCGTCGAATCGGTGACATCGACGCTTTCATTGCTCTAACATACATTACGTAAAAGAAGTATCTGGAATCTGTAAATGAAATACAAACTAATTTTTCATTTGTTAAAATTTATATTATCACCTGCAATATAGGCCCTATCCGAGACAATACGCGTACGTTAACGCTTCTCCCTGTTTGTAAAGTATTTATCAAACACTGAAGAAGGTGCAGACTAAGCACAACGGTGCCTGCTTGCATATATAAAAATGTTTTGCGGCACAAATTCCAGATACTTTCGTTAAATAATGTACATGCGAATAGCAAATCTTGACGAGCTCGGTATCGATAGAATAATGAAAGCCAATCAGGCCGTACGGTATATTCCATAAAGATCTAGGCGACACAGATTACATCGACCCGGAAACGCCTTGGGAGAATGGGTGGGCCCATTTACGATCAAGAATTCACGACCGTCTGTATCGTCTCGATACGTTATTCGTACGCCTCTTAACGAAGGCGGGGCGCCTTGAAATTTCCCGATGGTTCGCAACATGGCGAAGAACAAAGGTCGCGGCAACGGAGCCGTTGACTCGCGAGGAAAAAAGGTGGGTTTGTCTAGCGCTACCTTCGGCTCGATGCGATGATCGAGGGTCACGGGCAGCGAGGGAGGATGCACTCGCGTGCCCTGCCGTGCCGCGACCCAAGAACATAATGGTATTTGCGAAGCGAGAGTTATGATCCGTCGAGAAGACACAGAGACACGGGGTGAGAGATTTCTTCGTTAATTGATCGACCTGACCTTTGGCGAGTCGCGCAAACCGTCGCGCATCGCGCTCACGGCCGAGGAAGTATTAAAACAGCGGCGTTCTGCTAACAGAATCTACGATCTCCGCGAATCCGATCGATCCGACCGTACAAAAGTTTCGAGAAGGTCTGCTTTCCGCTGAAAAACGAGCGTATCTCTGAATGGAGGTAGGGAGCTTTGAAAACATCCCTCGTGCTTCGAGAGACCCAAGGTATATCAATGGCCATAATTAGCCCGTGCACTTTTATTTTGCTTCTTCTTCTTTTAACTCAAGATCCACAGTGTGGTCACAATAGCTGTGCACCCTTGGTCCAGTACATAATACACGGATGTTTTAAAAAGTTTTCATAGCATTAATGATCCCAGTGGCTCCACTTTAGTATAACATGATTTACGCAGATTGTACACTGGTGCTACTAATAGGTTGTTCATGAATTATGTTAAAATACTTCATGGTTGCTCCAGTTGAGGAAAGAGCAGCTGCAAGCACTTCAACCTATATTCAGATCTGCGAAATATTTTCACTATGTTGATGCTTTAATGTTATTATATTGGGCTATAGTTAGGCCAATAATCGTCATTTGGTCTCTTTGCAGTACGGATGGTGCAATACGGATATTTGCTGTCTGCCACAATAACACTCCTATGTTTTACCATGAACAGTAATTGTAATAAACTTAAGAAAAGATACGGTTATTGTTGCCGATAATAGCGATCTGCGGGGTTCGAATAAATCGCATCTTCCCTTTTCAAGTTGTCTGTTTTCGTTTCCAAGCTGAGGGATAATGTGAGAGAAATCACTGTATCATGACTATTGTTTAAAATTGGTTTAACTCTACCGGAATTTGTTAGATGTATTCGTAATGTTCACTTCGGTTTTAATATATGCATTTTAATAAGCGCATCAATTCGGACATTTGAAAAATCTCTTGTTCAACATTCTTTTCTGTACCTCAGTGTGTCCAGATGTTAATTATACTATTTCCCTCTGTAGACGCTTTTCCAATTGGAGCAGTTACATATATGGAAGACCTACTGCATCTCGTTTATATTATTCCACATTGTGTTACCGTAATATGTTGCAATAATAATAAGAATTACAATGACAATAATAATAAGCGAGTAATACAAGTAAGATGAAATACTGGACGCCTCCTGCTACTGTTTGCCATTTTTCAGCTCTCAAAACACATTGCGTAACAAATTGATCCTATTCGTTATCTGCAAACAAACAGATCGGTTTTTCGCTCGCCGTTCTTTCGCTCGTTATCCGGAAAAACTCCAGCTTAGAGGCGTGCCGACAGAAGAGGTACGCTTGCTTTGACGATGCTCTTTAAAAAGCCGGAGACACGCGCACCCGTTTATGCGGACGTCTCGGCGAGAGGAACACCGCGAGAAGAAAAATGAGCGCACCTTTATTACAGGGGCGGAAACGGCTCGACGCGAATAAGAGTAAACCCGGAAAAATGTAGCGGTTGCGCGCGGCTATCATCGGTGTAACAAACTGCGAACGACCAAAGCGACTCTCCAGCCGAGTGGAGAGGAGAGAAGAGGAGAGGAGAGCGGACGAAGACGAGCGCGAAAGTGGAACGCGAGACCGTGAAAAGAGACGGACGGACGTGACGGCGGATAGAGTGGTCCGTACAAGGGACGCCAGACAATTACAGGAACAGTGAAAAAGCACAAACGCAGGGAGACCGACCTGACCCGACCCGGACTCAAAGGTGGAGCCGTTGTTTTCGAGACAACGGGACTAGAAACAATTTACAGTGACTCCGGGAAGTCTCTGTACACGAAGCATCCGATTCTCAACAAATTCTGGATATCACGACTGCTATAATCTCGTAACAAGTCGTACGATAATAAGCCTAGACTCGTTCGAAGCTTCTGCTTTTTCTGCGCCTAACTGATTGAAATTGTTTATTTAGATGTAAAATTGAATTTATGGACTTGTAAATGTAGTGTACGAAACTTAGGATCTGCAAATTGCAAGAAGGTTGGAAGTGTGTTCAGTATCATGTGTCTTCTTATTCCATTCAATAAAATGACTTGAATTTTATGGAATTATCGAAGCTCTTGACTTGGCAGCCGGAGTGTTTATGAAATATTCAGAATCCCTTTAGAAACCATTCTCTTTACAGTACTTCCGATTTAGGGAATTCCATCTGGCAAATATAATTTCCTAAATCCTATATGCAAAATGCTAACAGTTATTGCGACTCCTCGGATTCTTTTTATAACACACTTTCCGACTTTAAACGCCATGTCGCGAATGCGATACGACAAACCTAACATTTCTGTAATATTCGAGCATCCTTTTTTATCTTCCCTTATGTTATCGTTTAACCATCAACTACGAACTTATTGTATTTTCTTTATCCTTGCAACAAAGAGATTTCTAAACACTGAATAAATGATAATCATGGTAATAAAAACCTTATTCCGCGAGAAACGATTCTACAATCTCCACAGGAATCAGAAAATGCCTGAGTGCTTTTCTAGTAAACCTTATCTAGAAGCTGAAGGGGTTGGTATTTTACGTTAACCCAACCCGTGACGTGGTAATCCCTGGCACCATGAAGAGGGTAGTTCGAATTGGTGTAGCATTAAAAGATTCTGACTCGGTCATCTCGCCAAAAGAAAGAAAAAGACCAATCTGTACGTCTCGAGTTTCCTCAACGTGGTTCTTTCTAGAGGGAAGATCGGGGAAGAATATCGTGAATGTGGCACATGGTCTGCACGGTGGCGAGGTGTCCCGTTAACGAGCCGCGCTGGCCGCCGACGGACGCGTCAAACTGCCCTTGAGCGATCAGAATCAATTCGCTTTTGAAATTTCAAGGTTCGACCGGGAGAGAGAAGTCGACGCGGCGGATATCGCAGCGGAGCAGAGCGCGGAGCGGAGCGGTGCGGAGGCCCGATAGATAGGAAAGCGGGTTCGTATCTGGGGTAGGAGGGATGGAAGCGCAGAACGAGCCGCTGGTAGAACAGGGGGGAGCTAGAGGGTGGAAGAGGGCGAGAGGGAAAGAAGGGACCGAGAGCCGGAGAAACGGAAAGGGTGGCTGCTAGGACGAGATGGAGCAAGAGGGAGCAAGAGGGAGCAAGAGGGAGCAAGAGGGTGCAAGAGAGAGCAAGAGAGGGCGAGGGAGGAAAGAAAGAGGAACGATCGAGAATTCTCCGGCCGGAGGTGGTTCGCGCTTGCGCGTGTCGCCAGGAACGCACTGGCACGTAATGCCTTCAGTGAGCCAGTCTGACGCCAGGCGCCGCGACGCTATGACGTCACTGGTTCGCATTCTCTCAGCGATCGTTTCTCGACAACGGTGAGGATTCGTGAATGAAAAGCGGCCGC
Source organism: Augochlorella aurata (assembly GCA_028455555.1). NCBI lineage: Eukaryota > Metazoa > Arthropoda > Insecta > Hymenoptera > Halictidae > Augochlorella > Augochlorella aurata. The sequence continues at coordinate 16,850,846 of CM052161.1, forward strand.
TCCGAGGCCTGGACCGAGTCTCGCGAGCCGACCGAGGCCTGCCGGCTCGAACCGCGAGGGAAAACCGCTTGCGACCGATCGCGGAACCCGACGACACACAGTGACGATCGATATCTCGTGATTTGCCGAGAGACCGGATCCACCGGACGGTATATCATGGACCTGCATCCCTGCCTAGATTCGAGCCAGTGTCGCGATCTCTTCTGTCGGACTCTCGGACCGATCGCGACTGTTCGAACGATGGCGGAGGCATCGGCAACCCTCGCGCGACCACGCGTTCGTTTCCGAAGCGAATCCTGCGTACAGTCTCTCGAGATGCCAGTGCCACGATCGTTCGAAGGCTGCGTCGACGGGAAAACGCGCACAATGCGTCGCATGCCGATTTTCTGCAGGCGTTTCGCTGTATCCGAGTTCGTGCGATCCTCTCCAACGAGGAACGAGATCATGGCTCCCTTGACGCGACGAGGAACAGGGGCGCGTCGGCGTTTCGATACGATACCTGGAACCGATCGACTCGAATCAGCCGCGGGACCAATCTTCCCTTATTCCGATAAACGAGACGACAACGTTCTCGTACTTTAGCTCGAGCAGTTATCACGTGTCCCACGTGCCAGGATCTCGATCAGAGTAGAATCGGATCAAATGCCAATCGCATCATCAGACCTCTATGTCTCACTTACCGCCTTAACGAATAAGAAATCATGAGAGAAACTCTGCTTCTATTGTTCCACTTTGCAACGCGGTGTAACGCTCGTGTTACATGAATTGGAAACATCGGCCACGGGTAACAGCTTTCATAAAGCGTTACGTCGGCGTTACAGCGTGCAACGAGTGGCCCCAGGGCAGAAACGCACAGGTATAAGTGTGCTCGCTTTTACGGTCAAACACGGACGAAACGCATCGTTAGGATAAGCCACTATACTAACGGTATAAAACGATCACACTGTCACGTCTGTTCATATAATTGTATAGTTCGATTAAGGGTAAACGAACTTCTGAGACGGTGGGTTCAAAGAAATAGAAAACCGTTCATTTATTCATTACATTATTTCGACTTTCTATGACTTTTTAACTTCCTCGCCATATTTTTCAGAGTTACAATGATTATAATTTTTTCTTAGAATGAAGACAAAATTTATATTTATCGTCTGCCTAAATTCACTCGGCTGCTTAAATATTGATAACGAGAGAACAGAATTTTATTCCGGCTTCAAAGAGCGGAATAACATTCATACTCAACAGATTACTATTAGAACTCTCCGTTACGAGACAGTCTCGTAAAGGTACGGCAATCGGGTTTCATTGCAACTGCTTTCGACAGCAACGAAGAATCATTCGCAAACAACGGACATGGCAGTGTACGTGTCAAGCAAGAAACGCCGGAAAGGAATAAAGTTTCTCTCATAAAACGTCGAAGGGGCGATGAATTTGCACCTTATTCTTTGGACGATCATCGCGAATGTTTCCTCGGCGAACACTGCCCCGTCAGGTCTCATGAATCATCCGCCACGAAGAATGAAAGCCAAAGGTGCGCGTACATGCAGATCAGAAAACAAAGAGGTTTACTAATGAGGAAGGTTAAAGCGATTCGCTTCTAACCGGGCTATATGACCGACGGCGTTGAACGACGCTGCATCCCTGTCTGGGAAGTCTATTAAACCCGTCGATAATTGGTACAATAATTTGGACGAGTCGCATTATTGGCGCGACGGAGCAGCGTGCCAAGAGTAGGCAGCAATCGCCTTTACTTCTGGGAATATCGGCCAATAGACCGGAATATCCAATAATCCGATAACGCTCGAGTCACGGTGCAGGACAATCTGGTTCCATCCTGCAGTCGTCGCTGTTAGCCTTCTCGTCCTGTTTCGGCTTCGGCATGCGTGCACGCTTCTCGTTTATTGCATTCGACTGTGTCCCCCCGTTCACGCGCACCCTGTCCGTGACACTTGTTTATGTCCAACGTGGCCGGTTTTTTCGAGCCCGAACGCGGAGAGAATCCTTCACGAGCAGAGAATTTCCAAGTAATGGTAGTCCTTCGCCGCAGTCGCTTTCCCAAAACAGGAAGAAAATTCATGCTCGCCATACGCCCTCTTTCATTCCAACAGCTAAATATTCATAACCTGCGGCGTTCATGCAAATTCGGAACCTTTGCGAAACGGAGTAAAATAGTATTTTAGCGCTGTTCGACTTTCGATGCAGTCGCGATCGTGTTTGTTTCCGAGTCAAAATAAGTAAACAGCGCGTGCACATATTTAATGGATTCTATTTGAAACGGCGATAGCGAGGCTCGACGCTGACAGTGCGGTCGGATTCAGCTGGGATCGCATTTTCGATTCATGATTCGACCGGGGCCTGCTGCGGCGCGGCGTTTGCCTTTAATCGAGCCACGTATGCTTTCCTCGCCACCGTTAGGTCCGACGAAAGGTCGCGTGGTCGGAGAACCGGGCTGTGTAGGTGGAACGACGGATAGACGACGATAATTTCCCTTCGTTGCTATTTTACGAGGGGAGTACAGCCGCGGCGGCGTACGGTCTGCCGGATCGAGCCGCGTCGATATCTCGGCTGCCTTATGAATGGGCTGCACGTACCGGAAAACTGCCGATCGATAGCGGAATTTCTACGGATTCGAGCAGAAACACGGCCGTATTTTTCCAAAGTTTCCGACGCAGCCGCTACAGGACCCGGGCGGGGGTGTGCGGGCTGTTTGTTTTCGCTGTGCGAAATTTCGACGCGGAACTCGGACGAGCGACACCGGAAATCCACTGTTACCCGACCTAGCAATTACAGTCTTCGGAAAATTTCATTCGGCCCTCGGAAAGTAAACTCGCCACACAGGCTGGTCCATCGAAATAATCCGTTAATCGAGTCGCGAAATTCTCTGGGAAATTTTCATTCGATTTAATGCCGCGTCCATTTACTTTTAATCGGCCGCTCGCGCACCGAGGCTTTTACGCGTTGAGACAGCCGCGAACTTCCGGTTATCAACTTTCGATTAATTCTGGATCATTAAAGCGTCGGGAATCGGATCCCCCCGACACGACGGCGCTGATTTTCAGTGGTCGGATAAACACTATCGCATTCTGATATGCTGTCGGTTTGTTCTTGGGATTTTGAGCAAAACTTTTTTGCAAATTGCTTCTTGGCAATTACTGTAAAATAATTGCGAATACGAAATCTGTTCAACTTCTTTTTAAAGGTTTCGATATTGTAGCCTTGATCTATATACTTCAGCTTTAATAGATATATTGATTTTCGCAATAATGACTGGTATACTGGGTTCCCTATAGACCCGAAATGAAAACTGCAAAAAAATGCGTTAATCTAATAAACGCTAATGCGTTTTAGATTAAGTATAATTCCGTGATAAATAATAATATCCTTTAAAAATTACAAAAATGTTTTCAATAAATTATTTTTAAACTCGATCTCAGCTCTGGTACTCGAGTGGCAAAAATATGAAATCAGATTTAAGAGCAAAAGAAACAAGACTACGAACATATTCGAAATATTGAATCACAAATTGTCATTCTCATCGTTGAAACGTGGAACATTGAACTGTTACTAGAAAATGAGGTAGAAGGGGTCGCTCGTGATCCCAGTATAGCGGTTGAGGGTTAAGAGTGTTTCAATAAATCTTTATAGAATATTTAAGAGGACGTACCTAGTAGTCTGGGGAAACAGGGTACTGCTTCACGGTTAAGAATACACGACAATTTCCGAGAGTGCGAACGCCGCGCTGATTCAATTCGAAGTTGGTACAATCGATAAAATTCTATTCTCAACGACTGAGGTATCTATTTTCGAGCCGCGAGAAAGAACGGAAACAATTTCGACTTTTACAATCTGTCTCGCTAGGGAGACCCTTAACTTTCCCGCAGTAGAGGAAAAGTGGCAAGCGAGAGGTTTCGAAGGGCTCGAAAGGGCGTCCGGGGTCAAGGACACAGCGAAGCCACTTTGGTGGTCAACTTCCACGTAAGTCCTTTGGGTACAGGCTTGTAGCTGGCCCATGAACCGCGGCAACACAGACCGAGCGTCCCAACCGCGCGACCGGTGCGACCCGCTTCGCGATTGAACCGGGTCACCCAGTCACCCGACACCTAATCGCTCGAATACGTCGAAACCGCGACTTCCCCCGACGAGCACGAGAGGACGATTCCGTATCGACGCCCTTCCACGCAAACTTCCGGCTGAACAGGACTTCGATCACCGTCCGATATCGTTTCAAATCTCGATATTCTTGCCTCCCCAATGGAGTCGCAAGACTTCCGCTTCGCGGAGATCATAGTTTCCCGGGATCCTAAAATTGTTATAATTTTATAATTTTCGCTATAGTGCCTGTATAGGGTAATGGAACCGATTACTGTCGGATGACCAATTGCTGTGCCTTTGGCTTGTTTTCGGACGTAAACAGCTTTTCATTTATCGAATAAGACATATTAAATTTTTATATTCAAAGATAAACAAAATTGTAGATAGAACAAATTTGTTGTTAAGAAATAAAGGATATAAAATAAGTTTTTTTTAAATAAACGAAATAAAAGAAGACATTTCATTCGAAATAAACAAAATAAACGAATAAAAAAATGCAATATGTCTTTGTATGATAAAGCCACAGTAATTAGTTATCCTATCATAGTAACTGGTTGCAGTATCCTTAACGCTACTTTGCGCATCGTTCCCTCATCTTTTTCCTACGCATGTAAAATTTGTTTACAGGAGCTTCGTCTTCATTAAAAACGAGTTTAAAAGTTCGTAAGGTTCGTCTTGAAAGCGAAGCACTGTAGGAGAGAACTTCGTCCTGCGTTTTTGACACGCTTCTTCCCCCTTCCAGCTCCGTCGTGAGCTAGAACCGCGTAGAAGACTAATGAAAGGAAATTCGCATTAATTACGGGACGCTATATGACGCTGTGCGGCGGCAATGTTTCTTTCTGTTGGCTCCGCGACGGAAAACGACAAAAAGATAGTTTCCCTGCGGTCGCTCGGCGGATAAGAAAATTGGCGAATGGTGGACGGCCATTGCCAGCGCGTTCGGCCTTCAAAAGAGAAACGCAAACCCGGCTATGTAAATGGTAAATGGATTGCCTTCGCGCGGTTTCATATCTCGTTATCCTACGGCGAAACGTTGCTGAATAATGCAACGAGCAACGAAGCAATTATTCCCAGGGAGATTAATGTAATAGCGATGAACCGGCGTGTTAAGACTGGCGGAACTATCGGGATTCCCTTCCGTCTTCCCGTCATTCGGCGAGAGTTCGCTCTTTTTTCTCTTTTCTTTCGCTTCCGAGTGAAAAAAAAGAGAACCTTGAGAGTTTTTCTCGAGGAAATTTTACAGAATCGCGCGTTCCTCGAAGGTTCTTTCCGGTGCTGCTTTTTTAATCCCGCGAAACTATGTAAAAGCGTCATTCAGCCTTCATCCCTGGGGTTTAATCATCGATCACGTTCAACTTCGGGAACAATCGGCAGCCGCCTTTAATTCTTTCGTTTGTAATCCAGAGTTTCCTTTCTTTCGGACCATTTATCAACGACAGCCTCTCGCTCGGCCATTCTGCCTCCGTTTTTCATCGTTCGACGTTCGGGATTTACTTTCCATTCGCACACGCCGGCGTCGACGATAATCCATCCATGCGTTCGATTCAATATACCTTACGCGTCTTATTCCAATTTTCTTCCATCCGCGATCCCATTTATACGACGAGCTCGCCCAAACGCGTTTCGTCAAACAATCGAATTGCGACGGGAACGTTTCACCCGTGGAAAGATCGAAGAGAAATTAATGGCAGCGCAGATTCGATGAAACTGACGAGTCGGAAGAAGTAAAGAAAACGATAAAACAAGCAGGGGGTCTTGGAAGTTTCTCCAAACTGGGCCATTCGATCGGACGTTGGCGATAAAGAAACCAAGAAATTCGATTCTTGGTTTCTCGAGGATGGAATCTTTCGATTCTGTTTTATGGAACGAGTGAACAAATTCCGAAAACATTCGCTTGAAACTATTATTGTATTGGTTCTGGCAAAAACGGTTAGAAAGAACTGGGAAGATTTCTGTTATAAGGTGTATCGGTTTTAGATGACTTCGGTCTCGGTCTTCTGAAGAACTGATAATGTTATTCGGCTCTATAACTGTTATTTTTCGGTTCTGGGTTTCGGTTACGCATTTCGGCTATTGTTCTGCGTGACGCAGTAAATACACTGTATTGCCTTTAGATATTAAGAGTATGGATTCTACACTTACAAGAAGGGAGAGGACATGGACTTCAGAAAAACGGAAAACCATTTGAGTCAGGTTCGAGCGTTTGAATGGGCATTGTTTATAAAGATATTTAATGCTTAAATTTTTCGGACCGAACGTGAATAGATATCAAAAACAAGATACAAATTCCACGATATTGGACTATTGGACTATTTGGGTAATTTATAGGACCACAAATCTGAAGGTCATGGGTTCGATTCTTTCCCGCAATTATATTTTTGTCACTTTATATTTCGCAGGGAATTAAATTTCTATAAACGTATTCTTAACAGAGTCACACTGGCGTGCCGCGGCGCTTCTTGATTTTGATTCAATCCGGATTCACTAAAACAAATTTTATTAAAATCGGTGACCTTTTTTTTGTTAGCTCGAAAATGCGTGCGATGCGATCCCATTTTTGTATGCAGTGTTGCGATTCCTCGACATTATTTCTGACGGGTGTTTACGTGGTGTTGTATGTGTTTATAAGGACTGGGATAGGATGTGTCGTCGGTCGTTTGGGATATCATAATTGGTTAAAGAAGTTACCCGGCAAGCGAAAGGTCTGGATCTATCCGATCGGTCGAGACCCACATTGTTCTTCTACATATAATACTTGCAATACCGAAGAGCTGTGACAAGAATCGAGAAATAACGATTACATGAAGCAATATAACATCGGTTCCAAAGAACCGAATCAAAAACCGACATAAGCCAGAATCTATATACCTTATAACAGTTATGAGACTTCTTCTGTTCTCCATAACTGTTTCAAGAACGGAAACCGATATCATAACTGTTTCCAACAACGGGTACTAAGTTACCGTTGCAAATTAATGCAAATCTAAAGAATAAACAATTCCGTAGGTATATTTGAAAAACAACTTGCGCGTCTGACACTGGTGAACTCTGTCGGTCGGTGCTACATAATTAACGAGCAAGATCCTGTAGTATCCACCGCCGCGGCCTCCGCGGTAGAACTTTCTTTCGCGCTGAATAAATACAGCGCTCCTTGCAAAGGACGCTCCGGTTTTTGTAAGCAGGGAGGTTCATTTAATAAATTCGGTGACATTTAGAGTCTTCGTGACGGTCCGTGGCACGGGTAGATCGGAGCTATCAGCTGGTAGTCAGTCCGCGCGACCTTTGCCAGGCTTATAATAGCACGGTTCGTGTGAGCCGGGGTCCGAAATTTCGCGGATTTCGTGCACAAGAGGGAAAATAGAACCGCGGGAAATCCGGAATGCTTAAGGAGGCACAGATCCCTCGCGGTTCGTGACTGGTTCCTGATCCGTCCCGGAGCGACTGAGACACGATACGAACCACGCGCCGGTACCGACAGCTTTCGAAATTTTCCAGACGGCCATCGAGGACGGACTGATGCGCCAGAAATTCTCGATAACTCGATAGATTAGCACGTCGACGGCCCCGTAGTCACCTTTCAGAAAAAAGTCGTCCGAGCTCGAGGAAAAGGCTGGGAGAGTACCCTCGAGTGTCACTCGAGGAAGTTTCGCCAACGGAACAGAGAAGGAAGTCGAAAGACTTCCGAAGCTTTTCAGCTCGAAAGTCTGTTTCGCGGCCATAGAGTTTTCGGAGGCCGGCTCTGCAATCCGAAGCTGAGAGCTTCGACCGTGCTTTTGAATTTCGAGGATCTTCGACGAAAGCGAAAGATGCGGGCCGAGCGGTGAGACCGCTTTCGGAGCTCGCAGCGACCGAGAAAAGCCGGCGACGACCCAGGACGAGTGGGACAACGCGTTAAAGTACCGGCCACAGGCAAACCTTCCGAGAAACATGGGCACGAAGAATAGCAAACTGAAGCAGGATACCCTCGATCGACTCATTCGCGAAACGTATTGTGAGTACCGCTACTTTCTTCTCATTGTTCTCCTTGCCTCGTCCACGCAACCACCCTTCCACCACCCTCCACCTACCAATCGCCGTTTCCGTCACGCGTGTTAAAAAAGAATCAACAGCAACGTGTTCACCGCCAGCGTCACAGGCGTCTGACGTTCGCCATTTGGTATTTACCGCTGAGCCTGTTAATACTGAACCTACCGTGCCGGTCTCGCATTTTCTATTTTTAAAGTGTTGAATTTATTGCACAAAGCCGATTCGTTTTACCAAGGGAAAATGAAAGACGATTTTTAATTGGTTTCTCCTATAATCTTTTGCCATTTTTCTGGTAACTTTGAAATTCCGTGATCGCAGATGTTCTAGCCATTATTGGCGAAAAGATTTAACCTAATATGAAAACACTTTCGTACGAGAAGATTGAATTTTCTTGAATCAAGGATACATTGTAAAAACAGTGAAGCAACGCACGTCAGTCACTACTGGCTTTTGATAAGATCGCGCGAAGCGAATATTCTGCTTGTGACCGAGATAATATATTCTAACGTAGAAGAAAAATTTGGTAAATTTTGCAGAGCCGTCAGCAAGCAATCAAATTCTGTTTCCCACTCTTTTTTCTCTTGTGAAATAGAGACATCGAGAAGACAAATTCGGAGACGAGCGCAGAAGTTTGGATCTTAAAATCACCGTACGATCTTTCGACACGAACTCGCAGCATTTCAAAAGCCCGATATTTCGTCGACAAAAATTTTACAGTTCCCTAACTTTCCAGATTAAATTTGCAAGGTAGTACCGTACCGGATTTCGTTGTGCAACTTCTGGAGCACATTTCACCGGGCATAACGGGGAAAAAATCGATTTTTGAAGCAGTTGCGCGAGTTTCCAAAGGGCACAGGAATCTAGTACCTAGTCGGCATCACGAAATCGCAATATTTGCATTTCGCTCGCGTGTTGTTCGGGGTAATCTAGCGTTCGAACGTCTCATCGAAGTACATATAGCGGTTTTTGGGAACTACATAGTTCCAAAGTAGTTCGATCCGCAGGAAGAAACGCTTTCCGAAGATAGAGTCGTCCCGATAACACCAGTGAATAAAGGAGACGGAAGGAACGCGTCCGCGTGAAAATCCTCGAGAAGTCGACTGCGTTGTAAACCGCGGTCATAGAGAATGAAACGATCGAAATATATACGCGATACTGTGCCGTTGCTCCATGGGGAAGCATATTCTGGAAGCTCGCGATTTCCGGGAGTTAAGCTCGTCGTCGATTGCGGACTAGAGAGCGGCGTTCGAAACGGGCCGCATTTTATCGCGATTTCCATAAATTTTCAACGAGCTCCCACCTTTTCGATCCCGCCAAAGGATCGTGCACCTGTCGCGTGTCGACCGGACGATGCTCGATTGGCTATGCACCGACCGTTTACCTTCCGTTTCTATTTTTCATCCCCGGTATTTTTACGCTATTTGACGTCCCATCGATCGAATGCACGGTCGTACAGATCGCGAACTTTTCAAAAACATTTGCGGAAATATTTCTCGCACTTGTGCGCCACCGAAATTTATTCTACGCGTACGATCTATCGTTTTGACACACGCCTTCGGACGCGCTGAACAATTTACGTTCTCCTATTTTATTTATTCATTGTATAATACACGGGTGATATAACGCACTAGTATCGTCACTGGTACAAATAGACCAATATAAAGATAGTAAAAAAAGGAGGGAAACGCGTGAAACACATAAATCCATAGAGGTGAGAGTCGCCGGCTCGCGTAACGCACGCATGTTGCACAATGATACTTATTAAAAAATTAGTCGCGTCCAAATGAAATCGTATTGCACGCCATTTCATTTCACCTGTTCCCTCACTTTTCATTGCATAAAAACTTGCGTTATGCTTTCTAGCAAAAGGACAACTTAGCAAATCTTTTATTGAAACCAGATTCGTGAATTTCGCGAATTACTTACGGAATCAAAAGCGATATTTAGAGAGCAATGCTGAGTATGTAAAGTTCTACTGGATGCAATGTGTCATCATTTAGAAGAAACTTTAGCTACCGAAACAAAATTGGTTTCATAGAGAACGGAAAATAATATGAAAACACAATAAACTGTGTCCTATCTCTGGAAAAACTCGCGAAGAATTGTGTAATATTTCTGGCAAGGAAATTTATCGCGCATCGTTCTCCGCGATTCTACCGGTTGTTCTTCGAGGTGCGTAGGTGCACGCGGCCGTATTTTATTCCGCGGAATCCGGCCTTTCTGGCGAAAGAATCTTCCGAGCGACCTGTCCAGGCCACCGCGCCGAGAATCGCGAATACTTTCCGGTCTAGATACCTTGAAGCGAGCCGACTCTATCCGAGATCTGCCAGCCTATAAATAACCATTCACAAGATTTTTCATTGCGCCGAGTCTCTTCTTCCCCGTTGGAAACGAATCTCCCAACGTGCGGAAAAATTCCGATACCCCAAAAAAGGGCTCTGCGATTCCATGTAGGGAGAGTACATTACGAGCGGACGGAAATTGCGAAATAAATTAAGCCCGCCGTCTTCGAGAGGTCACACAGTGGGTTAATAGTAACGAAGCGGTGCCAAAATCAAAGAAATTTTGACAGAAATGAAATGAAGCGATGATGTTTTTACAATACAGCTGAAATGTTGCAGAATTAGTGAAAAATAGAGAGAACGTAGCATGAACATTTTTTAACCTTGAAAATTTATGTTTAAACTGTAGTATCCCAACAAGATTGTGATTTGTCCAACACTATGTCCCAGATAGCACAAGGACGTCTTTAAGACGTCTTAAAGACGTCTGGTGTACGACATTCGGGAAATCTTCAACGCGTCTCGAATGTCCTACGGACGTTCTATAAACGTCCTGTGTTACATATCAAGACGTCTTCTAAACGTCTTTAAGACCTCTTTTAGATGTCTTATGGACATTTTATGGACGTCTTATGGACGTGTTTAAATCGATTTTTAGGCCGTTCGTAGACCGTTTGCAAGTCATTTGCAGACCACTTGTAGGAAATGTAGGAATAGAGATTACATGTAGGAGCGGGTTTTAAGAAAGTCACTCTTATAGTTGTTGATTATCAACAACTATGAAAACGAGCCACAAAGCTCGAATAATCGTAACCCCGCTTCCCAAGTTGTCTATTTTTGTTTATTAGCTGAAGGGCAATTGGACAGAATTTACTGTATTATAACGAGTGAACTTCTAGAAAAGCTATCTTTATAGAAAATAAATTGTTAAGCGCTGCGCTCTTGGCAACGACTAATTTCTATAAAAAGCGTAGAAACAAAATTCATGTCGTCATTTTTATCTTCTGATTCTTTCGTCCATATTAAAGTTGTAGTCAAAGTACTGGTTCGAATTAGTTGAAAAACATTGAAATCATAAAAAAACGTCATGAAGACATATTTCAAGAGTCTTACAGGCATCTTCTTTGAGACGTTAAAACGATGTCCCATTCAGGACGTCTTTAAGCCGTCTTTAAGATGTTTGTTATGAGACATCTGTCTTGGAACGTCTTTAAGACGACTTAACGGCGTCCCAAATTAAACATCCTTTTTAGGACGCCCATTTTGCGTCCATTAACGTTCATTTTAGGGCGTAAGGCGTAAGGCATAAGACGTAAAATGGACGTCTTTAAGACGTCCAGTGCTTATTGGGGTACAGTTGGACTTTTTTTAACGATATGTTATAGATCATTTCCCATAGATTTCAACATGTCGATAAGACATTTAACCAGTTAAGTGTGTTTGACGACTATATCCGTCATGGAGATGTGGCAGAATTTTGTGTCATGACGATTATATCCGTCATACGTAAAATTTTGTTAGAATTTGATATTTAAATTGTAATTCTGGCGAAAACTAAATTATATTCGTAAATTTTAATATGTTTAAAATGTTTAAAGGTCAAGACGAAATGAAACAAAGAAATGAAAATTATAAATAATTTGAGTTGGATTCGTCATCGCTTGATTATCGCGACACACACTGGCGGGCGATTTGCAAAGAGATCGCCACAGTTAACTGGTTAAGCAATGATTCTGTATGCTCCCTTTTACAATCAACGGTATAGTCGTTGAGGCAACTGGTTGAAACCGCCCAAGACGGAGCATCGATTTTTCGATCCGTCACAGTGTTGTTCCCCTTAATACCCTAATCTGATATCCTAATAGCGGCATTAAGTAAAACCAAGCGTCGAGCAGCACGGTTCAATTTGTTTCTCGTAAAAATGGAACTGCTTTCGCTTCTCGCGTTTCTTCGATGCGTACACAGTTGTTCGGTTGGCATTACGATATGATTTACGTCGCGCGTAATCTACTTTCTACCCGGTCGCTTACCGAGAGGCCTGGCGTTCTTAACGGCGCTATTAAAAACTTAAACGACCTTTAACTAGATCCTCTAACGCCGGTTACGTGTTGGAAAGCCGTTTTAAGGTCTGCTGAACGTTTTATTAACAATTTTTCTGTCGACCTTTGCATACGCAACAGCTAATGGCTCCGCGGCAGGGAAGCAATCTCTGTCCGAGCGTTTTGTTTCTCCGAATCTCGTTCCTCGATGCGAAATATTTCCGTTCGAGCGTTCGCGATCGGGTGGATGCATGTCGACGTATATAGATTTTTCGTGAGTCAAGATGTCTCGAGTTTAGTAGCGGTTATCAGCTGCTCGACGTATCGACTGGTCGTCGAGATGGTCGATACCCTCTTCGACGCGTGACACAGAGTCTTTGAAACCGGGATACCGCGTGCCGCGGAAACCGGAAGCCCTACGAAAATAGATCGAATGGGCGATGATCAACGCGAACGAATGATAAAAACCACGAAGGCACTTACAACGCGGTCAAACGTTCGTATTTCCCAACGAAAACATTCTCAAATATTTCTCGATGTTCGTACTCTCGATCCCCCTCTGCCGATAAAGTTACAACGAAGCTTGCGTGTCCCATAATCCCTGCCCGAGCGTCGCGCTTTTAATCGCAAGTCGGTCAACTCTGTCTATGCCAAGTGGTGTTCAACGCAGCACGCAACAAAAATTAGTCTACAGAACCGGATCGCTCTTGAATACATTATACAATATTTTTTCCATAATTCCTAAAAACGGCCTATATTATTCGACTGGACGGCTGAAAAACCGGATTGCTTCTTTGGGAAAGGGTGCGATAACCGGACGTCGCGACGCTGCACAGTGATTCGATCTCATGGGCGCTCGGAACAAAAATCATATCTTCTAAATTAATTAATTTTCGACCTGAGTACCTTAGTAATTTTTTAAAAAGAATGCAAAGATGAATCGATTTGCGCATAGATAATATACAACTACGTTAAAAAAGTTGCAACGATTTGCAAAAATCAGACATCAATGGTATATTGTTTATAAGATATTAACAGGTATTCAATCTGGAAGCTTTTCGGATGTGCTTTAATATCCGCGTATAGAACATTGCAAAATTTGTCTAAATCTTTTTAAACTCTTTCTGTACAATCGTTGAAATGGAATGTGTTCTGTAAAAAAGAAACATATCCGTATTTTTTGTCAGAAACTCATTTCTCAAGAATATCCAGATTTTGACCGCATCTGAAAAATATGATTACAATTGAACTGGCATGCTTTGACAAGAAAAGTTGGTATAATAATATCAAGAAACGTTTTAGCATTCTTCAGCAGAAGTTAGTTTAAAGATAATGGAACGTACACATTAAATATATAAAATATACAAAACTAAAGTATACAAGTATAGAAAAAAACAAGGTATACAAAACTAAATATACGATAAATAATTAAAACGTTTAACGATCAAAATAACAATTGTTTATACCTTCAATCGAATAATTCAATCATACTTATATTTATTGTCGTGGACTTTGAATAAATCTATGTTAAAAACGCGAAGATATAACAGACAAATGCTCGAGGAAGCAGAGGTAAGGAGATCGCTGTTTACTTACGAATAAAGACTCTCGATTATGATTGTGCAATAAAAAAATACTGATTTCCGATTTTTTTCCATTGCTCGAATTACTGTGCGCCGGGTCACTCGGAATCGCGAGACGAGAGGCACGAGACCGATATTACGGGGTGGCGATAATTTCAGCCACGTGGCGGCCGTCTCTTTTACTGGTCTATCCATGTCACGCCACGAAACGTCTACCCGCCGACCGAACGAATAATTTATATTCCCGCGTAGGCGAGACAGCTGCTGCCGTGTATAATGCCGAGCAACTTTCAACTCGTAGTTTACGATCTAAATTCGCCCTCTTAAAAGCTAGTCCGACAACGCCGCGTATCAGCGTCGCACCTACGTTTCCCAGCCCATAATTTTCGTCGCGACGCCAGGAAAGGTTTTCAGCTTGAAATCGAATGAAAATGGCTTTGTCGAAGTATGTAGTACCACTTGCGCGTTGCCATAACATCGGTGAAAAAATTTCAAGTCTTTCCTCGTGTTCCGATTGGTCATTCGCGAAGATTTTGAATTCGAGGTGAACGCGTCATTAGAAAAATGGGACCATTTGTTCGAATTGGTCGTATAGGTGTCGTGAAAAAGTCATTTGCAAGCGTGAAATCTGCACTTTAGAATGATTGTTTGAAGTCTTTCGTACTAGCCGTTGCTCGGAAGGAGTCGATTGAGGAAAGTGTAGGTCCGATTCCCACCAACCCGCCCATGTTAACGCCTTCACAGAAGTAGGGTAAACGCGTTTTCCATATTAGCAGGAGTGAACCCTCCCTATTAGCCCCAAGAGCATGCAACACGGAATTTCCAGGAAACGAGGCCTCGAATCCTGGCGATTGTAAACAAACAACGCCCCTCGACTCCCGTCACCGTCTCGCTCCCCCGTGATCGCCATTTTCGGTTAGGGGTACATCAGACGCGTGTTCTTCTTGTGCTTTATTCGGACGTGTACGTGTGTATTATTTACGCGATCACGGGCGAGCGAGACGCGTCACGGGAGCCAAAAGGTCAAAGGGAGTCCCGTTGAAATATTGAAAATGAAAATTAGAAAAAATAAACTTTGTGGCGTTTTACAGAGCGAATAGAATATTTTAACCGAGTTATATTTACATCGATCGAAAGCAACTATTTTTTTAGTGAAATCAGTATCGGTTATTTGTTGTCGGATCTTTTCTGCCGAGATATTCAATTCGAGAACAATGGTCGTCCTTGTAACTTCACATCATTCTAAAAAGCAAATAAATCATGATGTTCGATAAAGCAATCTGACTTACCCTTGGTAAACGCATATTTTCCTTTCTCGGTTGAGTCACTTCCGGAAATCTGAAATTAAAACCAAATTCAAAGGTCTGTCTGAAGCTTCAGTAAACGCAGTTGAAAACAATTACGGTGACCAATCACTGTGACTTTGATGTGTTTTGGACATAATTAACTTCATATTCATCGAATCTTTTTATTATTATCTTTTTATTCTTTCAGCTTGTTTATTTTTGAATAAAAGAATTCCCTACAGTAATCGGCTCCTCCATCTGCGTCGCGGTTTAAGAGGACGCGGTTCATATTTCACGGGTTTTAGAGACGGAAAAAATTCATTTAAGCGATCATGGATCACCGTGCGTTGCGTTGCTTTCGCGATAGAGCAGCATTGAATTTTCGGCGTGAACCGAGCTCTGCGGTAAGCATTCCTCCACGGTTGGAAACGTTCGTAACTTTTACTCGAGTTGCCTCGAACAACGTACGTTGCAGATCCTTGGAACGTGTTAACTCGCTTCTCAGGCAAGTTTCAGCTATTCCTCAAATTTAACTTGCCCGGTGCAACGTCGTCGGCGTGTTCTTACGCGGCCAGTCGCGTTGCTCTCGTTGTAATCTCTTGAAGCGAGATATTCGCGAGAGGACTCGTGATACGCTTACCGTAATGCCTCTCCCTTCGTGCACGGGAAGCGTACTGCGGAAATTAGCAAACGAAAATCAAGTGGAACTTATTATCCTCGAACGGGTAAACACGGCGTTCGCTCGAGCTCAGGTGAAAAGAATAGTTCTCGCTGACTATACAACGTCCTACCCGTTTCCGTGCACTGTAATTAATAGTTCATTGCAGAAGTTTTGTTGTTCCTATCGAGCAAGTTTCATGTAAAGTCATGTAATCATCGCTGGGATTTACAATTTAACCGGCTTAGGAATCACCTGATGGCGCATAAAACCTTCCAACAATTACCGTTCGTTATTCAACATTAAATTACACCGGTTGGTCTCGTTATTCGAGGCCAAGAGGATAATAACCTAATCTACCGAGTTCTACGAACCCTTTTGAACATAACTATTAGGTTGGAAACTATAAAACGGGCGTTTTTGGTTAGTGCACTCGATATTTTTATTTATAAATTTTAGAGGTACTCTTCTTACTCATTTTGTAAAATTTTTTCGTGCTTGCGTTCTATTTTTGTTTTATATTTCTCCGAAACCAGATGGAAACAAAAAGCGATTTACATCTACTATTTTTGTATGAGTACAAATTGAATCATAGTGCAGCTCAAGCTTCAAGAAACATTAATCAAGCTTTCGGAGATGGATCCACCAATGAAAAAAATGCTCGATATTGGTCCCAAAAATTTCGTTCTGGCAATTTGAGCATCGTCAATGAGCCTCGAAAAAAAATCGCGTTTTGTTTCCATCTAATTTCGGAGAAATATAAAATAAAAATGGAACACAAACATGAAAAAATTTTACAAAATGAGTAAGAAGAATACGTTTAAAATTTATAAATAAAAATATCGAGCTCACGTTGTAATGAAGTCGCAGTTGAACACAACACGCCCGTTTTATAGTTTCCAACCTAATACATCATGTTTGAACATCACCTTCCAACAGGCGGGTCTCTCCCTCTCTCTCCCTCTCTCTCCCTCTCTCTCCCCCCCCCCCTCTCTCTCTCCCTCTCTCTCTCTCTCTCACACACACACAATTTTTGAGAATATTTTGCATCCGAACCGTCGAGTCTACGCAGACGTTTCTTGAAGGAATGGTTGCAGTGAATTCAAGTTTAATTTCTTCTAATGGTTTAGCTTGCGATTGGTATACAGGAAAACTAGATTTGACAGATGCGGATAAAATGGGATCGAAATAACTAGTATTAATGAACATCGTGGGAAAGTTATTTTTTGGTCAGATATTCATCACTCAAGAGCTATTGCTCCTGTACCGAAGAAAAGTATACTCTTTTGGACAGATTGGGATGATGTATCTAATACAGAAAGAGCTGCAATGAACAGAGATCCATCAACGAGGAGTAATTATTTCTAAAAATATATTTTAGCAGAACGGTGGCAATGTGGATTCTGAAAATCATTCTGAAGTTCATCAGAACCTGGTTACACATGTGCTTGTCCTACAGATGTTAAGTTAGTCGATAACTTTCAAACAAGAACTGGTTTGCTGGTTAGCTAGTGGTCCACAAATAATTCAATGTGTTCGAACAAATGGTACTCGCACTGGTGACAAACTGGTGCAGTGACTATTATGTTTAATGTTTTCTGATGCAAACGCTCCTTGCATTTTATAGACTCTACAGAGTAATACAAACTCAAATGCGGCAGTATAATTTTCGATCACATTATAGAGCGGGCTCGAGCGCGTTTTAACAACGTATGTAGCGAGCGCGACAGCGTTATCGATATTATTTCTCCTGAACGCGGGAAGCTCGCCAGCAGCGCCGTGTGAAACAACGAAGAGCATCGAATGAAACAAGATAATCTCAGTATCTTTCAAGAAAGGTGTAGGAGGTGTCGGAAAAATGGCGGGCACGTTCGGCGACCGGCAAAGTCCCGTTCCTTTTGACAAACCGCGCATAAGTAATCCTTCTGCCTCGTCACTTCGGCGTCGGTCGGCGCTCGACGTTCATAACCTTCGATAAATTTGCGCATGGTTTTCGAGGGAGCACGCAGTCACTGGGACAAGGACGACCCGGTTTTTCGAGAAGCCATTCGGGAGAACCACTCGCGTTCTCGTGAACGTTTCCATCCCTTTCTTTCATTTCCCTCTGTTTTCCCAGCGACGATTTGCATCGCGTCGAGGCTGCGCTCGATAGCCCGAATTCGGAGAAAATTATGCTTCTAACGCGTGCCCGATTCCTCCGAGCACCGTAAAATCCAATCGCTTTTGTTCGCGATTATTGCTTCTCAATGGTAATGTCACGCTGCTCCCAAAATTCGTGCCCTAATTTATGAGGGAATCGAGAACTATTCATTTTCCGGGAGGCTCTACTAGACCTGTAAATATCCGTGCATTAATGAGCCATTGAAAATTTTGCATTAGAATGTTTATTTTTGTAAATGTCCAAAATTGGCTAAAAAGTTCGTAACGGATCTTCGACGGACGAAAGAGCAGACTTACATCGTCAAGAACTTTTTGATCAACCTAATAATATCACTAGCAGTAACGTGACGTCAAATTGACTCCGTATCAATAATGGTGACTTGACGTCGAATAGACACCCTGCCAATAATGGTGACTTGACGTCAAATCGAGCCCATGTCAGTAATGGTACCACTAACGATATGACGTCGGGTCACCATTAATTGATACGAAGTCAAATTGATTTCAAGTCATCACTGTTGCAGTTATACCGTGTTACTGTTAGACAATAGACTCTTATTGTTAGACCCCGAGAATAGACATTGCTATCCGACTATTTAATTTCTGACAATTGTCTGCAATTTTCTCACGGTAAAACTAATGAGTCTAGAAGCAGTAATTTAAAAATTGTATTTAGTAAATTAAATAAATAAAATTATAAATGACGAACAATACGTTAAATAATGAAAATACATTTTGTACTAGCTAATTCCAACGTTCAGGTAGGATGTACGAAGCGTTCTCGGACTAGCCTTAATTAATCCGCTGCGTTTCTGTATAGCAGTTAATGTGCAAACTTATTAGATAATTACGTTACTTAGAAACTTATTACGTGGCCTAATCTCTTCAATTTCCTTAGTCTGCTTCCCCGAGGTTTCTCCTCTCCCTACCGTCGAGATCCGGCAGCAATGGCTGGCGGAAACGAGGGACGCTAGAATTGCGATTCGGTTTCGCGTCGTCCTTGCGGTTTCTACTCAAAGAATGCAGCTACTCGGTTGCATAGGCGACAATGCAGCGTCCACCACCTTGGCTAGAACGTCATGGCAGGTACCCATAATTTGCTCGTAACGACTCTCGCGTGAATGCACCGCCGCGAACAAAAGCGTGCAGAAGGCTTCTGGTCTATCGTTGGATTTCCATGAAATTCGTGATCATATCTGATGCCGTCCCGTTGAACCGTTTCGCCTTGAATTGCGGCAGGTGCATCGAGGATCTTCAGAATTACGGTTGCATCGGCGGATCCTCGTGGCTGGGAAATTATTCGAGTTGCCGTATGCTAATCGCTCTTTCCTAACCGGACATCGACTCACCTCGTTGCAAAGCGACGGGAGCCTATCGCGTCACTCCACAACGAATCAATCATCGGTCGACGCCGATGACGTGGATTTTGGTCAAAATGAAATATGGCATACTGTAGCACGCGTCGAATCGGAAGCAGTTCGAGCCATCGTATCGCCCCTTTTCAATTTGTTTATAAAACAGACTCCAATGTTTTAAATTTCGCTGAAAGTTTTATCTTCGCGAGAAGTATTCGGGAATTTTTATTGCGATTCTCGTCCGATCGAGGTCAAATTTCTCTTTTTTCTTTCAACTCAAAGGTTCGGTCTATCGCACGAATTCTTGCTTCGATTGAGAAATTTATTTTATAACACGGGTAACGTGACAGGATTCCACCGTAGTCGTCGTTTCCGGATACCCCTGTAAAAATGGCTGAGGACCGGGTTCCGTAACGACAAACGCGACTTGCGTACCCTCGGATTTCAAAGGCGCCGCGGTAATCGACATAATTTAGTCGCAGCTACGAAGTTTCCTCCGAAACTTCCTAGAGACGGCGAACGGGAAAGAAGTGGGGGCAACTAAATTCATCGGAACGTGGGAAAACTCGTTCGGCAGTCATCCGAAGTTTTTCCCGATGGCAGCTTTGTTCGGGAAAAACGCGCCGAAGAAAAGGTTCGATCGATGCGATTCTCATTCTACTGACGGATGAAATTGCGTCCGAATAACAGCGGATGCAATTCCGAGGGTGCACCGGCGGCGCTGCGCGTGCTCCTCGAAAACTGGAAGATCTAAGTTAACTCTTGCCCGCCGTTATGATAGATCACGGAAAAACTGGAATTTCGGCTGACGCAGTTATCAAGCTAAACGTCGTCCGAGCGATGTCGAAATCGGGCAGCTCGAAACAATTCTGGTTCGACTCTGAGCCGGATTCCCGTTGAAATTACAGGAGCTTGGCATCCGATAGCCTCGATGGCCACCATTAATCTCGCGGTCCGCTGAAACCGACCGAAATCTCCGGCGATGGAGCTCCCAAGTCGCTGGTAAAAAGGTACCGAGTCGAATCGATAGGGTCCAACGTGGTTTCTTTATCGGCGCTCGCATAACGTCAGCCCGGCGAGCTAGCAGAATTTTCCATGGCAATATTTTTCTGGACCAACGGGATCGATTTTTACGGCGTCGTCGTCGTTAAAGAGGTACGCCGTCTTTTCGTGGATAAAGGCTCTCGTGGAACGATACTCGTGTCTCAAATTTCAACGGCGCACGCTTCTCGCGGCGTACTATGGAGCGAGTGGCTCCCAAAAGCGGTAAAAACTTTCGCAAGTGCCCTCGACATTAAAAAAAGTTTGTAAAAATGTCAATTGGATCGTGACGTGATATAACTTGTCTTAACTTTTATTCGTTGTTAACACGGTTACACGATTTCTATGAAACCCACTTCAAAACGACCGAAAAAGTACAATTATTATTTATAGTACTATCATTTTCATAATTGAACTCATTGCTGGACGGCTATAACTGTACTATGTAATTCAATTGCGCAAAATTTTTATTTCCTTCCGTCATTTTTAAGACATATTCAGTAAAATTCAGTAAAATAGATGCTATTGAAATAGTTGGACCAATTTTTATAATTATTGACGCCCATGTATATTACAAGAGTTTCGTACGAAAGTGTCTTACAGTACTGGAATTACAGTTTTTCAAAGTTATTGATATTATATACTCGATAATTGTTTTTGTATATTGAATATTTGTTCTCGTACATGTAATATTTCTGTTTTAGAATTATATTGTTACATGTAAATAATATTATTGAATGAATTTTATTACTTTTTCCATATTAATAAGACCACATATACAGGGTGGCCCATGCAACTTATGCACCCTCTATAACTTTCAAAATACGCATTGCGTGAAAACAATTTTTTATACAAAAGTTGCATGGTTTAAAGGAGTACATTATGTAGTGCATGTATTTTTTATAGGTGATTACGTGAAGAAAATTTTCAAGAAATAAAGTGAAATCACTCGTCGGCTATTAGGTTTAGAGCTAACAAAGATGACTTTTTTACTCAGAATTCGAGATTCCTCGATATTTTGATATAAAAAATACAGTATTCTATTAAAAAAAAAAAACAACAAAATCGCCCTTCAAATCTCCGAAACGCCTCCACCTATAATAAAAATAAATGCATTACGTAACGTGCCCCTTTAAACCGTGCAACTTTTGTACACAACATTTTTCGTAAAACGCATATTTTGAAAGTTATAGGAGCTGCACAAGTAGACCACCCTGTATAAAGCCTCATCGTAATAATTAAAAAGATTCAGCATAAATATGTGATTTCAATCAGAAAGTAGTTTTACCGTTTACCCAAAAGGGTTCCTTCAGCCGTAAAGTGGGGCGCAACTATCTCGCAAGTCCTCCCAAAGCCGTTTCTTGTTGCCCGGCTGTTTTTCATCCGGAGGACAAAGGGATTTCAAAATGACGTCGTCGTTGCGCTGCGCCTACGTTAATTTTTATAGGAAAGCTCATAGAGCGATAATCCTTTCCTCGACAGCTGTGCTCGCTCCAAACGCGTTCGCTCGTTTACGAAGGTTAATTTTTCCAGAGAAAACAGTGTTTCGCGTTTCAAACGAGCCGTAAACAGCGGCAGCTTGTAATGTATCCGCGTAGCCTCTGTCTCTGGCGTCTCGTAGCAAAGCTGGATTCTAAGAAGCATTGTTCCGCGTAATAAGAAGCTCCGAGGCATCGTAGTCGACTCTGGAACGACCACGGAGCGCACGTTCTAGCGCAAAACGGGACCAGTGTTTCACCTGTTTCCTTCTAGAATTTTACAAGAAATCTTGCTCGCTGCAAAATCCAATAAAATGAGGATAAACTGAAATCGCACGGTAGTAGATCGGGGTTTGCGGACGGAAATTGTTTTTCTTAAATTTTTGAAATGAGAAGACGGTGTGTTGCTGTAGAAGGATCGCGTCCGGATTCGGTAATTCACCGAGCAAATATTTTGTCGCGCAACTGTGTTTGGTTACACGCGCAAACGTTTCTCCCCGTGACGCTACGGTTCTCTCGCCGCGAAAAGACGAACAAATATAACGTCACCCTGTTTTCCACCTAGCTGCTCGTTTAAACCCTGAAAAATTCGCTCGCGATCGCCGATGAAATTTCCCTGGCGGAGAATCGGTTGCACCCCTCGGCGTTATTACACCAGATATTCGAATATTGCTGGCTACGCCGGGACGGAAAACTTCTCCGTTCAAATTTATATTTACCGTGCAGCGCCGATGTATATCTTAATAACTCCGTTCGGCTGCGACTTTTTGTTTACGTATTTTCCGCCCCGGTGCTTCCGTGTAATTTCCCCGAAGTTTATATTACGCCGAGCGCCGGGCATTTTTATGGGATCGAGTCCGCGCCACGATCGAGTTAAGGCTGTTTTCCACGATGTTCTTTGGAAATGCCGTTAACGGAATTTACGCTGGCAAGCAGATTCGTTTCCGCGTTTCGATTTTAGAGCGAGCGAGTAGTCCGAGTCGAGCATTTAACCGACCGGATGTAACACATATAGTCACGTTTACGGTGGCTCCAGAAAGTCTTCATGCGTGAAATTTACTACCGAAATTTCCATAACGCCACCTTGGCTTTTTACAAATTATAATTACATGTTGCATGTGCATACGCGGGCTAGGACCAGAGAATGTGAATCTGTTATCTCTACACACAAATTTTAGAAATTTTTAGAAATTATTTCAATGCTAAAAAATATTGAAGCCCAGAATTTCGACGGATATACGTACGATGCTATTTCGGGGTGAAAATAGCCGCAATTCAATATAATTCTAACTTAGCATCGAGTTCTGTATGATTCCATCTCGTCTTGTACCACTGGAAGCCAAATTAGATTTATATTGATTTGTAAGTTAGAATCGTATTGAATTTGTGATGTACCAGAATTATATTGAACGTTAAGTTTAAATAAAATGTCTTACACTTCTTAAATAAAATCATCCGTATAGAATTTTGGCGACACCGTCGAAAAGTATTGTTATGATGTAAATGCTTGTATGTACAATATGTACAGTGTGTATGTACAGTACGAGAGGCTAGAGCGCGGGAGAATGCCGGAGCAGTTAGAAGGTGGAGTGGGGGAGCGTTTCGTCCCGGGTCCGCTAGAGGACTCGTCAGTAAGGCTATGCTAGCGGACCCTGCCTTAGACGCGGGGATGTAAAGGAATCCTAATTAGATGTATATATAGTAATCGGGAACGCTCAGAGGACTTGCGAGAAAGGTATCCATCTACCGGCAGGGAATGGAGGTAGCGGCCGCTACAGTACCCCCCTGCCAGTGGTTAACGATATTAACGCGATGATAATACCTTCTCGCTTGTCCAGGAGTGTATTGCTTGGATGGAAGATGGCGAGGGCAGTTGGTCGCCTCAGGCCGATCTTTTGGACAGCACATCCGATACTCCTGGAGTTTGAAGTCGTGAACGTCCCGTCGATTCCTGGCGTCTTGGTGGATAAGGCAGCTAACTGCTCCGCGATGGTTTACTTCCCGTATCTGACTCGAAGTGTTTGCTTGTTTTCGACGGAGTCACCAAATTGAGTGGGTAGGGGGGCTTGGAGCCAGCACACACGCGGCTACCACGGTGGTAGGGGGGCTCGGAGAAGCAGCACACACGCGTCTACCACGGTGGTAGGGGGGGGCTCGAGAGAGAAGCGCCACACGCGGCTACCACACTCGCTTTTGCTTTGAATCGCATCACGTCGGGGTCACCAGATTTGGCGACACCGTCGAAAAGTATTGTTATGATGTAAATGCTTGTATGTACAATATGTACAGTGTGTATGTACAGTACGAGAGGCTAGAGCGCGGGAGAATGCCGGAGCAGTTAGAAGGTGGAGTGGGGGAGCGTTTCGTCCCGGGTCCGCTAGAGGACTCGTCAGTAAGGCTATGCTAGCGGACCCTGCCTTAGACGCGGGGATGTAAAGGAATCCTAATTAGATGTATATATAGTAATCGGGAACGCTCAGAGGACTTGCGAGAAAGGTATCCATCTACCGGCAGGGAATGGAGGTAGCGGCCGCTACAGAATTATTTCTTTGTTATTTTTACGTGAAATACTCATTCAAAATAGCGTTATACAAACAGGAGCCGTCAATTTTATTTACCAACTTGATAATACCGACGCGGACACACGAAATCGTGTCGTCTGAAAAGAATATTAAGTTTTTTTCCGTCGCCTATAATAACGCAGTATCCCCAACAGAGTAGACAAATAATGAACGTCGCATCAGTAGCATGACCGGTTTCGTCTATGTTAATTTCTATTTCCTTGGCGTGGTGATCGCGTTAAGGGGTGGAGGTTGTCTCGAAGAGGATCCGGGATATCCGGGACATCCAGGACGCGACGACTGCGCTCTATAGGGAAGCCGAATGCGGTGGCGATCGTTCGGGCGCACGCGACACCTAAGTTAGGTGATCTAACCCAAACCGCCGGATCTCTTGTCCTCTGGTCGACCGGAGGAAATTTACGAAGCTGCTTGGCGTTTGCTACCCTTGCTGCCTGCAAGTTGCTGGGCGCAGTGGGGGCAAGAGAGAGAGGGGAGGGGGAGTCAGCGTGGAATTATGCCAGTCGCGTTCCTCGCGAACAGTAAATCGCTTTTACGCCGCCACCGAGCTCTCGGTTATGCAAATTACCAGCGGAAATTGAAAAGCTATGCGACACAAGACGAGCGACGAGAACAGACGAAAGGAGACGAGAGAAGACGAGGGAAAACCTCGCTGGTCGGGGCGACGAGAGCCATAATTCTTTCGCGAATTCTGCTAGATACGGTCGAGCAAACCAGATTTTCCTTCTGGAAGCTTTTCCGCGGCCGATATTTCAGCGTCGTCTCCGTTTCCGGATTTTCGAGAGGAAATTAAAGCGAGGCGGTCGCGCTTCGTCGAATCGAAAGATCGTTATCGGGTCGTTGAAGCTCGATAGGGTCTGCTCGTCGAGGAACGCCGAAAGCCCGATTACCGGAGTCAATTAAAGACTATTAACCGAATCGGGGGTCGATAAATCGTTTCGGCCGCTGCAGAACGTGCCTCATCCAAATTTCGCTTTCGTCCGCCCACTCGTTCTACATCTCAACACACACACACACAAACACGTGCATACACGCAACACATTCATACACACGTGTACATATGCGCGCACGCCTGCTGGGTTCTCGTTAAGTCGTGCTCCTCGTAATACCGTTGATATTTGATTTTCTCCGAGGCAATTTCCACCTTATTTCGTGTCACTGTACGTGCATCGAACGTAGGGTGAGGTCTGAGCGAATTTTCGGGTTGTCTTGCAAACTTACTCCCACCCCTGCCGATTCTCAGGTCGTAACACAGCTGTCGAAAATTAACTCGGTCGCCGCCGTTGCGCAATTCGCTTCCCGAATCTGCCGAAATTGTGTCCCGACAACAGCGCCTATCCGCCACACATACTTTTACAGCGATGGTTATCGGTGCCGACCTTTCGTGACCGAGGCAACTTCTCTCCGAGGGAAACGAGCGGTACCGATCGTGACGACTCGTCGCCGGGATGCCCCTTTTCCTTGCAAATTTTCACGAAAACCTTTCCGTTCAGCATGCAACTACCGCGAAACGTTCGATCAGGTATTCGACAACGTTGCCGGCTGACATCGAAATGAACCGACGACGCAAGCAACGCCTCACCTAACCATCACTGTTTTAACATCATCACTGTATTTACTGTTGTCGATCAAATGGCCGGTTTGATCATTTTTATTCCATCATTATTATCGAAGTTATTATTATCCACACTTTCTGTTTCGAAGTTGCTCAAAATTTCGTTTTAAAGTTCTTAATCCAAGCATATGTTGTAATAAAAATGGCGGGAGATCTAAAGAAATACAGTCTTTTCATCGTTTATATTTACATCGTAACATATGTTAGTTAGTTTTATTACTCTGTAGGTTTAGTGTTAACCTTTTAGGAACGATGCGCCACTATGGTGGCTTGCGCAGACGTCATATTACGACGCGCCACACTCAATTGTATTATCAGTTATTAAAGTAAATAATTAAAGTTAAAGTACGTGTATCATACCTTTAGGAAAAATTATAATGTGAATTATTAAATTGTAGTAATATCATAGTCTGCCGTATGAAGAAACATTTACGCGCAAAACTCAGCTGTCCCTAAGAGGTTAATATGCATGTAGCATAATAGATTTATTACTTGATTTCTCGAGTTTGAAAAAATGTTTGTAGGAGTGTGATCGGAGATAGCGTTTTTTATATTATTTTCATAAAGCAGTACATACCAATCACATTTGGTGGTCGGTTCGTTCGGTGTTAAAAAGCATTTAAAGAAGACAATTTTAATTAATTCTCGCAGACAAGTCTTCCTCGAACATGATCGCTCGAAGCAGCACTCGTGGAAAGAAAAAGAGTGGTTCCGGGGCCACTGTAGAAAGCTGTCGACGTCGATCAGTTAATCAGTCCCGATACCGTACTAGATTAGCGACGACAGGGCGGTAATCGGTGTGCAACAACCTATTTGGAGCGCGTCGCGTGTCGCGGCGCCTCGCCAAGCCGCCAAGATATCCCAGAGCTATCGTAAATTCTGGCTGGCTTCTCCTGGAATCGGCCCCTTGAACTCCCACCGATTTCGAATCGTTTCGGCAGAGTCATTAACGTTCGGTTCGTTTGCCAGGGAATCGCGGGCTCTCGAACTTTCGAAACTCGGGGCGATCCCGTTGCAGTGGGCTGCGGTTTTGCGCCCCCGAAAATATTTCCGCTCTATTTTCCGCAGCGAACCTGGGCAGCTTCTGATCGCGATGGATTCTTTTTAGACCGTTTCCCTTGGTTCTGCAGCGGCGATCGACGCTTTATCTCTCCATATAGAGCCGAATTCTCGTTGGACGATCGTCGTGCAAGTTTCTCAAACGCCAGCAGTCATAGGAAGATAACTGCGAACAGTCTCGATGCAGCAAATTCGTAACAGTCCCGGATTTCCAATGGAATTTTCTATTCGACTTGCCGCGGAGAACGGCTGAGTGGGCTTCCACGACAACATATAGCCATATACGTAATACAAATCTCAGGGTTTGGCTTTTAGCTGATATATTTTTCAATATCGAAATGTGCAATTCGGGAGTGGAATATTATTGTTCCTAAAAGTCTAATTTACGTCTCTGCGGTGTTTAAAATGCGAAGTTTCAACTTATTGGGGAAAAATTTGCAATATTCGATAGCATAGTGTCAATCGCCAGGCTGTAGAAGCAAGCATGCCGTTACGAGGTGACCGTCGTTGTCTGATTATCTGAAATATCGGAATATTTAGAGTTTGTATGGAAAAAATAACATCGCACAGACGTTGTGATGTGTTTTCGGATACGTATTTACTTATTTTTGCTCTAAAATCGTCAGAAAAAGTTTGGATAATATTGGTAACCCCACAAGTGCGAGATCTCCTTTTATTGGCGATAGTAATGTACAATAGATTAATTTATTCTAAAAATATCTATCTCTTTTTTATTATTTTATTATTCTTTTCCTTTTTTACCTTTCTTATTATCTTCTACTATTATTTCGATACTTGTACACATCGTGTAATTATATAAAAATATTATATAACATTAAAACATTTATGTTTATTTAATCTTCATTTAACATAAGCTAAAGTTATTATGTCCAATTAATGTTGTCATCGTTGAAATATTTATTTGCAGGAATTTATTCACCTTTGCGGTAAAACATAATTTTACAAAACATAATTTTACAAAACACAAGTTTGTACGTGTTAGTATGTGTTAGTATGATCGGACTCATGAGACAGGAATCAGTTTCATGAAACTCAGCTTGTAAAACGGTTTCGAAGACACGACAACAATGAGGCGAAAAATAATATATGGCTACCATGTCTAGCCACTAGCCTTCTCTCTCAGTTTTCGTATCTCTCTTCCACCACTGTTTAAGTTTTCTTTACCGATACGTCGTGTGCGATACAGGCTGTTACAGAAAAATATACTCACACCACCCGGCGATAGAAAATATTACTAATTACCTTCGTCTAGTAACCGTTCGCACAACTATACCGCGACGATCAACTCCGTCAAGGTCAAATTGAGAGCCCCACCCTTAAACCGATCGAACGACGCTGCTTTGTTCTCAAAGAATGAAACACGTAGGAAACGCGCCCCACGCGCGCCTGCAACGAACGTTTAGCCCGATATACAGCTCCCCGGGATTTTTCGCTACCTCACCGGGAAAAAAATTTGATTCATCATCGCGACAAGATTCGCGCGCGCCGTTTTTTAAGTTCTTATCTCCGGCGCAGCTGCTCGTCCATCGGGCGGTCACCCGTAAATCCAGCCAAGTTTCGGCTCTATTTTTACGGAGCCGCGTAAACGAGTCGGCCGTGAGATAAAACAGATAATATTCCGCGAGCAAGCGAACCAGTCCGCGACGGCGAAACAAAATTCCCGCGATTGGTATGCCCGAATTCCAGCAAATGTAGGCCGTTCATTTCGACGCAACGACCGCGAGTTAACGTTCTATCGTCGCGCAAACAATGGGAACGCTTCCTGGGGTGGCCCTGGGAATAACGCGCGGACAAATGGAAATAAAGCTATCCACGGATCCTTTGGCTCAGCCCGGAGCGATCCCTCGGATGCGAGGAATATCGGGACAATCGATGGCCTTTGCGATCGCCGTCATTCTCGGGTGGAGAGAGGGTTGTTTGATCATGTTTAACGGTAGATTTACGAACGCTTCTTGTTTACCTATACATATCTACGGACAACCGGATACGTAATTTACGTGTGCAGCATTAACGCATTTAATTAGTATATACGAACTCGTTCTTTATGTAATAGTACAAACACTTGCGGGACAGATCCGTTAGTATGTCTTTCTTCGGCGCGTCGATATTAGGTCTCGACGCAGTCGACAGATACGATCTCCGAGGCATTATGATTTTTATTTAGTTTTTTATTTTTTCTGACTACTTTTACATTCGTTACCAGAGAGATAAATTCACAAATAAAACCGGTTTATTGCAATTAACTATGGAATTAACTGTCAATTTCACGAGTTCCGTAGAAATCGGTACATAGATCTTAAAAGCTGTTAATTTACAGTACAAATTCGTTGAAATTAATGGGATGTTGTTTTCGTTGTTCCCCTTAGGAATCTGTCGAGTTATTTCGATTTCTCGCGATTTTTACCACGAAACAATTTTCCAGCGAAACAAAATCGAATGAACTGCTCGTAAATGTATCTTTACAATTTCAATAATGGTAAATATAAAAATGTGGTAAACGGCATTTCGACGGGATCCGTAAATCTACTGTTAAAGCTCGGAATTTTATGTAAACTAGCGGCATTTTTAGCACCCTATCCTGAAGAATCGTTCTCCGAATCGTAATTGTGGACTTTTCTGGCGGAAAATTTTAGGAATTTACGTTCAATGTGACGAAACTTTGTAAACTTCGAATAAGATCACAAATCAGGCGATAGTTCAGACATTCGCCACTTATGTTATTTCTTTCACGATTAGAGCTTCTCTATTGTTAATACACTCCCGGCAGTTATTGCGTTCGTTTTGAGAAACGAGTGGTTACTATACACAATCAGTAAATTCTGTTAGAAAACCTGATTACGAGACCGACGACTTATTAGACGGAAACGAGCGAGTACCTCCCAAAGAGCTCGCTATTTCGGACTCGCTTCGACGAACTTTTCCATTAAGATATTTACCAAACATTTTATCGCATCCTTTGCTCCGTTAAACAAAATAAAGATCATAAAACCACAGGGATATTTTAGCTCTGAATATATAAGATAGTCGCTTAGAGCAGTTGCTAATCATTCTCCCAGCGGATGTGCCGAAGCTCGATACCCCACTTTCGTAAATCGGAAATTATTGCTCCGCGAAATTAACCGTATCTTTCGCGGTCCCAAGGCGATTACAACTTCGCGGAAGTATATCTAGCGAGCTACTAAGGCAAACTGTATATCAAAGATGTCTCTGATCGGGACTAATAACGAAGCTAGGTACCAAGAATATCTGCGAATGGGGACGCGGCTAATTCGCGCAATAGAATGCGCGCGAGATGTGGTAATTAAAAGGAAACGAGCATGCAGGGTAATGGGCCGCGTTAACGGCCGGGACGGGTCGGGTCGGTTCGAGAAGGTGAAAAACTCGCGATTATAACCGGAACAGGAGCGTGCCGCGCAGTTTAATCGTCGGGATAACAGACGCATCGGCGTTTGTAATTGTAACGTGGCCGAGCTCGAGCGTCGCCTCGCGACACTCGTTTCCGTAGTCCTTCCGTAGTGGCAACCTCGCCGCCTTCGTCGCCTTCGTCGTCCTTGTCGCCCTCGTCACCCTCGTCACCCTCGCGATTCGATAATTGAGCCCGTAGCGAACGAGCCGGCGACGATTTATCGCGGCGGAACAGCGAGTTCACGCGAACCCAAGCAGCTGGCGTCGTCAACGGCGATCGCTCGTTTGCCAGTTAATTGAATATTCCGCTATAAATTCGACAGCTTCGACTCGATTCGGCTCGAGTCGATCAGGAGCGCGCATGTTCGATCGTACTCATTTCGACGGGCACCGGTCCGCGGAAAATGGAGATAATTGAATTATCAGCGACGCAGAGACGTTATCGGTGTTATCGCGTTCTATTCGGCCATAGTAGGACGCGTTACATTGCAACCGACACAATAACTATTAACTGCTGACCACCACTGATAAACGACGGCTTGCCCCGATGGAACACCGGATCGCTTGGACGCGGTCCATTCAACGGAACACTAGACGTTTCGTGACCACCAAACACTGGCTAGATAGCACGTATAATTTAATTATAGTCGACCCTCTTACAACACGGCATTTGGAACTCACTGTTTCGATATCGAAACGAAGATGAGGGTCTTTCACGAAGAGTGCATCACGAATCTCTTACGGATACTCGCTTCGATTATTCCACGAAAATGTTTCATTGAAGAAAGCAACGTTTCGTCACGCGAGGATCTGAGTAGTTATGAATAATATGATTTCTCATTATTTTTATATCATATTGTGGTATAATGTTTTTTTTTTTAAAACTTAATTTATTAAAATATGTTTAAATGGGATCGAATAGGTAATAGAGACTTTAAAATACAACACAATATTCTTAACTCTAAAGCAACGCAATAGGAGCTTCACTCTTCGCAACCAAAACAACGACTGTCCATTCTGTCTCAAAATGTTCTTCACTCGTCCTCACTCATACATCCACACTTGTACATCCGCATTCATACATCCGCACTCGTCCCATAGCCTGCGTGTGTCCCCGGACAAACCCAGCCAACCCTTGGGCCTGGTTTTCGTCCGACACGCTTTCTCTTTTTATGACTTTCTTCCCTTGGGCCTGGCTTTTGCCAGGCCTTTCTGTTTTATGACCATCCTATTTTTAAGAAAAAATCCGATACTACAATATATACAATTTATATTTACGAGTTATTTAGAATAATAAATATGTATTTGCGACTTCGGAAATGTCTATTTCTATGTCTAAGTATCGTAATATAAAGCGCAATAAGGTAATGGTCTTGTAAAACAAGAATTTCCTTCCAATTCTACAATAATTTATTTCTTTGTTTCACAGTGCTGGAAAGATATTCCATAAAAGAAATGTGCTATCTTTCGTCGTAAGCCATGATATGTATCAATGTTGACGGGTAGCAACGTGTTCATTTTTGCTGAAAATTGTACAGGCGTGATTGTCTCGGTAAGACCAACGAGGTAGACATTACACCGTGTAAAAATATCACAGGTGAGAAAACTGTGACGGCCCTCCGGCAATGTCACATTCTACCACGCTCTCCAAATAGCGGGATCCGTAATCTTGGACCAGCCTCGTGTAACAAGGAACACGTTTCTGTAATTTGCATTATTCCTACGTTTCGCGTAACACGGTTTCGATACAATACGGATCGAATCAACCGTGTCACAGGAGAGTGTACTTGTTTCAAAAGTTCTCGCAACATTACCAGATGCCGTAGAACGCTGGCTCGCAGTCCATGAATGCGGAATAATGGACCGCAGAAGCTGAAGTATAAAATGCGCTCTTGTGTTGTGTCGTGGGCGCATTATCTTCCACTCTGCTTGGAAAATGAGTCAAGGTAAAGCGCTAAATACATCTAGAATTAGTGAAATTCCAGGTCCGCACAGCGATTTCAATCTAGCGGCGCTATTTTATACGTACGGCTGTATCCGAGGTATACGACTTATGCACAACGTTTTACAGCAAACCGAACGAGCATGATCGCGAAAGCGGTCCCCAAGGCGCGCGTGCTAAATTAATGTCTGGCCAGTCCGTCGTGTCGGTAGTATATCGAAGGAAGCCGACTTCGACGATAACGAGCAACATACGACGACGGAGGAATCCGCTTAGCTACGCCGTGACCTGTAATGCTTTTTGGCATTTATCGTTTCCCGGATAATAGCGGATAATCGGTCGAAGGAACGTTCGTTCTGAAATAACTTCGTTATCGGGCAACGCTAATCTTTCTGCGAGATATTGGTTCTGTCGCGCGGGTTTAGGGTCGCGATGCTAAATTCCACTCTTGTCGGGTTTCCATATACGCGATTGGATTCTCAAAGATGGACGTCAGCTCATCGAAGCTGGAATTTTGTCTTCTGACTCTTCTTACAAATTCTATTCACCGACTAGAAAATTTCTCACCGTGAAAATAAGAGATAGCAATACCATTCGAGTTTGTTATGCACGTTTCTCAACAGCTGAAAAATGTACGAATTTCATCAACACGCGAAGATGCATTTTCCAATTTCCAGTATGCGTGTAAGATCTTCAAAACGTATTTTTTCAATTTTCATTACAGACTCCGATAACATTCCAAGTAATAACAAAATTAATAATATATATTTTAGCCATTGTTACAGTAATACAGTTCCTCTAAGATCTCCACATAATTCAAGTCATTTAGTCCACATACAATTGTTACCCACTGTGGTAGCTTTAAAAAGTTGAACCCAAATGGATCCGGGCCGTTAGTGCAGCATGCGCAACGGCAGTGCCGACGTTGAGTGATTTCCGGATTTTTCGAATAAGGTCGACTCTACGAGAAGCGAAGAAGTCTCGGTCCTCGATGCGGAGCGTAACGCGATTCGTGGCTCGCGGTGATTAACGTTGCGACAGGCCGCCTCCGCACCACTCGAATGGCATTTTCCAATTTCCGAGTGCGCGCGCACAACATTTGCCACCGGCGGCGGCTGTAACCATATTTTCACCGACGTACAGTTGTCCCGAATTCCTCGGTATCGCGCTCGATAAAGTCCGGTTGTTCACGAGCCACCCGTGATTCACCACCGATCGCTCCGATTCCGAAGCCGCGACATGCAATCGCCGATGCAGCTGCGACGGTAGCTGTTCGATGCGATTCGCTTTCGCACGAGAACGCAAGAACAATAGGGACAGAAGAGAAAAGGAACGAACGCATAATATACTTTTCGAACCAACACGCTCGCATTGCCACGGTAATGTTCGACGTGTATCGATCAACGCTCGTCGAACTACTGAACCGTCTTCAGGCCGTATTGGTATTCGAAACGTTCTTTATCGACGAGTAAGGAACAGAGGGTTGTAAATGCAATCCCTTCCACGAAATTAGTGTTGTTCGCCGAGTCTCCGCACGTTTTTTATATTACGTTACCTGTCAATTCTTATGCCTGCCTTCGCGTCGCGGACCTTAAAGTGCCAGTTCTTTTTGTAATGTTGCAGCTTGTAGTCTAGATTTGTTAGAGCTTTATTGTACGAATAAATTGATCGGTTTATTTATGTATTCTCTAGTTACGGACAACAACCCTTTAGTATACGTGGGTTTCGATACACTTAATCCGAACTGAAGATGCTAGTGCCAAATTTCTGGTAATTTGCAATTACAAAGCACTATGAAGGTGAGCTCATTGTGCCTCAAATTGAATAAAGTTATTCAATTCACTTATGTAATACATTTTTCTGTAGTCCTCTATGCGTTCTTTGATATCATACAATGATATTAATTGACCGATTGTGCTGTATTTCTATTGCTCGCTCGACCCCCCAATCGCCAATCTGAAAAATTACCATGTGGGGTCATTTTTTAATCTTTTCTAGAACCGCTGAATTTAGGCGATACACCAAATGGTATGTTATCGCTGTTACGCCATCAGAAACATGGTTTAAAAACGAGCTTGGCTGGGCTAGGGTTAACAAGTCAGCCAACATGTGACACTGTCCTCATTGTTCTGAATTTTCGAAGCGGAAACATGGTGAACTTGTTTTGTTCGAAACACTCGATTGTTTTGATATCTGTGCTTTTGACACTCGCCACGCATTGGAATTTGTATCGTGTCTAAAGAAAGAACCCGCGGTTCAGAAGCGATCATAGCAGGCACACTTCCCTCGTGGTACGATTTCCAATTGGTTTAACGTTTGGTCGTTGAACGAAGGATATCGGGTAACCAAGTCTCGCCACGGTCGACGAAAGCTTGTTCCCATTCGTCTCATTATTTCCAAGCACTCGACGTTGGTTCGTGTCGGTGGCGCGTTCTCTCGGCGGATGCAGTTTCTCGTCTTTCGTTTCAGTAATAAAGCTCTGAAATCTCTCGTTCCGCGAGAAGCACCGGCTCTTCTAATCCCCGGCTCAACGAACCTCGTAAGGGCTCGCGCGAAGAAGAGCCTGTGGACTGCTATAGAAAACCCAAAGAGCGAGGGCTTGCTTCCGGATATTCTGCGATATTACTATCAGACTGCGGCACTCTCCCCCCTTCTCCTTCAGTTTTCGGATCGCGTCTCGAATCCGAACTCCTTCTCGAATTTCGATTTCAAACTTTGTGTAATCCTCGTTTCGAGCGACGCGTTCCCGCATTCCGAAGTGCCATCGAATAATTTCACGAAACTAACGAGCTCGTTCGGGTCGCAACGCTAACGAACGCTCGATACGAACGAAGCGATTACACGACCGAATCGAATTTTTCCCACACTAGGACCGCTCTTAAGTCGAACTTAAACGACAAACAGTCGACTCGTCGCCATTCCGACTGCGAGTTTCTCTCGCGTCGCGCAACTTTCTCGTTGAAAGTTCCCGATGATTCGAGAATCTAGCACCGTCCAGACCTCGGTCAGCGGAACACAAGCTCGTGCATATTCTTTCGTCGGGTAGAACGTCCTCGTTTTACTGCCACGATACCGTGAAATCGGCGTGCGAACGCTCCAGGAACAATTTCGAGGGGGAACGGGAACGGGAGACATGCGACGGGATTTCCTTTTTCATTCGTCGGACGACCTACTCTCATTTTCCGCTTTTTTTTTTATTCCGATTCGTCTAAATAACGAGTTCGTAGAGCGAGAACCCGGCTCGAAAATAATCGAATCTCGCGCTTTGTTGAGCGTAAAAGGTAAACACGCGCAGCAAGCGCGCATAGCGATTCGGAATAATGAAAAACCGATCGTTCTCTTCACTTATTTTATTAAAGCGCCGATGAACTTTTTCAATGCAGGATCGCCGGCTAATACGATCGCTGCGCTTTTTTTCGGGAAACCGCTGCATTCGTATTTGTCGTATTATGGAAAGTAATATCGAGAATTCGAACCATCTCGATGTTTAGGAAATCTAGAATATTGCTTTAATCCATGTAATTTGTTTATTTTATTTAATTTAGGGAAACAAATTTTTCCATTGCAAGTGTAATTATAAATATTGGGTTGGCAACTAAGTAATTGCGGATTTCACTCATAGATGGCTTTAGTTGAATTTTTAGGTTTGGAGACGTAGTACAAATGTAAAACACATTTTGTTATTTGATAGTTGGCAATTCAGCTGTCAATCAGTAAAAAAAGTTTTTTGATCGGTTGCGTTGTTTTCGTTTGGCGTTCGTTGAAAAATGGAAAATCAAAAGGAACATTTTCGTCATATTTTGCTGTTTTATTTCCACAAAGGGAAAACCGCATCGCAAGCTCATAAAAAGTTATGTGCTGTTTATAGTGACGAAGCCTTAAAAGAACGGCAGTGTCAAAATTGGTTTGCCAAATTTCGTTCTGGTGATTTTTCACTCAAAGATAAAAAACGCTCTGGTCGTCCAGTTGAAGTTGATGACGCCCTAATCAAAGCAATAATCGATTCGGATCGTCACAGTACAACACGTGAGATTGCAAAGAAGCTACATGTATCACATACATGCATTGAAAATCACTTAAAACAACTTGGCTATGTTCAAAAACTCGATACATGGGTTCCTCACGAACTGAAAGAAACGCATTTAACGCAACGCATTAACAGCTGCGATTTGCTAAAGAAACGTAACGAAAATGATCCATTTTTAAAACGACTGATAACTGGCGATGAAAAATGGGTTGTTTACAACAATATCAAGCGGAAAAGATCGTGGCTCAGGCCAGGTGAACCAACTCAAACAACATCAAAAGCTGATATTCATCAAAAGAAGGTTTTGTTATCAGTTTGGTGGGATTACAAAGGAATTGTCTACTTTGAACTCTTACCACCCAACCGAACGATCAATTTTGATGTCTACATTGAACAACTAACGAAATTAAACAATGCAGTTGAAGAAAAGCGGCCCGAATTAACAAATCGAAAAAGTATTGTATTCCATCATGACAATGCAAGGCCACACACATCTTTGCCCACTCGGCAAAAATTATTGGAGCTTGGTTGGGATGTTTTGCCACATCCACCATATAGTCCTGACCTTGCACCATCTGATTGCTTTTTGTTTCGATGTTTACAAAACTCCTTAAATGGTAAAAATTTCAATAATGATGATGATGTCAAATCGTACCTGATTCAGTTTTTTGCTAATAAAAACCATAAGTTTTATGAACGTGGGATTATGATGCTGCCTGAAAGATGGCAAAAGATCATTGATCAAAATGGCAATACATTACAGAATGAAGTTATTTAGTTCCATGAAAAAATTGTCTTTGATTTTCTAAGAAAAATCCGCAATTACTTAGTTGCCAACCCAATACTATATACCACGAGATCTTTCTAGCCTTTATTCTCTTTTCATAGAGATTAAATTTGATGTAGCCTTAGATACCATTTTCTTTTTAACACTAAACCTACCATGCGCGGTCAAATGACCGTTTTTGAAATTTCGTTTAGAATTTCTCGTATACAACGTTACTGTATCACCATGTAGCTTATTGACTTTTCCTATAATATACATACGACCCATTTTTCAATATTCACAACTTTCTTTATTGTTTACTTTCCGAAAAAAATTCATAGCATGTCTAGTCTACCACGAGCGGTCATTTGACCGCTTGCACAAGCAACGGCGAAGCAACTTTTAAGCAATCCATACCAACGCGTATTTCTTAGTATAATAGACACAGCATGTTTTAGTCTTTAGAAGCCTTCGTCCACGGCCTCAATAGCAAATTGCGCGAGTCATAAATTCGGGATTTCCAAAAGGCCCCGCGAACTGATGCCCGGCGGCCAGCAGCAGACGGTTGCAGCCGATCCGCGACCGGCCGCACCACGTGCCAAACAGGGCCGAAGGAAATCCTTTACATAGTCATAAAACTAATAATTGCAGCCAAAACCGGCAAGGGAAAGGTCACAACAAAATTCGTAAGAAATTTTTATTTCAATTGGCAGAAGAGCTTAGGACCGAATATCAGAAGGAGAGACAGCTAAGCAAAGAATGTTCATCGAAAACAATAATTAAAGCAGCTACAGATTCTTCTGGACAGAAATCTTGTCAAATAAGATATTGTAAAGTCAATAAGACTAATAAAATTTGTACAAAATGTAAAAAATACGTATGTGGAAAATGTGCAATACGAAATGCTGTAATTTGTAAAAAATGTGCTGAAAATGCATAAAGGTAAACAAAACTTTCTAAATAGAAAAACGGGGAGCGGATTTTTATTGTAGCACCAGAAAAATATTTTGTTTACTATCCAATTGGCTAAAATCTTTTTTTATATTAAGTTACATATGTTTTTTTGAAGCGGTCATTTGACCGCGCATGGTAGGATTAGGTATACATGAAATGTTGGTAGGTTTAGTGTTAACCTAACTCTTAACTTAGCTGCGTCGATCTGTTTCCAAAACCAATTTTGCACGCGTTTTATCGATCACACTGGGCGCAGTTCCTTCTCACAAGTTGTTCTAGAATTATTATAAATATTTTATGAATATTTTATATTCTTTATAAATATTTTTCAAAAGCACTTTGTAAGCAGTAAGATGCCAAAATTGCCATTTCCTTACGGCGTTTATATATGTTGTCCGCAGTTAAGAATAAAGAGAATAAGGAATTTTCATGGAAATTCGAAATAAACTTGGACGATAACAAGAATGTAACTGATAACGTCGGATAATATTGAACGCCAATGTAAAAAGGGAGAACCACGTGTCGTCTGCGTGTGTCTATAGCTTAGATCGCGAACAAATGACCGGGCGAAGGTGTGGGATCTTTCTGGATATACACGAAGCGTGCGAATTTGTCGCCCGATGTTCCGTCATCATCGGATCGATGGTACTTGCAGCTGTTCGGAGAGTTTCCAGCATACGTCCAATTTCGATAACGTGAAAATTGCGAGAGAGACGGAAAAAGGGAAGAGGAAAAAGCGCGGCCACGGAAGACTCGGAGCAATTAACTGGTCCGGGTATTAGATCGTTTTTCGATAACGAATCAAGGTCACGCGATAAAAAGACTGCGTGGCTATAGGTACCTCGAACGGCGATCGCGATCACAGCAATAAAGCATCGGCAGCATCGGTATCCGGTTTGTTCAAAGAGTCGGCCGCAATGCAGGCCGCCACGGTGCACCGTCACAGTGGTGCACCGTCACATTAGTGCATCGTCACATTGCATAGTGCATCGGTACCGCGGCGTTTCATCGATAAATTCAATTTATTCGAAGTTGCCGGAACACGAGAGCCACCGATTGATACGGCCGATCTTTTGTCGGCGGAATATCCGGCGGGCAACAAAAGTTTCTACGTCCTCGGTGGACCCGCGCATTATCCTTGATCGCATTGTGCCGTATCTTCCTTGATCTAAGCTCGGTAAACGGCGCGGATAAGCCAATGGCTCGCTCTCTTTCATTTGTAAACCGAATCGAAACGGCTGGACTATCTCCTTCTCTCCTCC
This sequence comes from Augochlorella aurata, assembly GCA_028455555.1. Classification (NCBI taxonomy): domain Eukaryota; kingdom Metazoa; phylum Arthropoda; class Insecta; order Hymenoptera; family Halictidae; genus Augochlorella; species Augochlorella aurata. Next base: position 16,890,473 of record CM052161.1, read on the forward strand.
ATCTATCTCTTTATATGTCCCTCTCCTCTCTCTTTCCCTCTCTTCCTCTCTCTCCCTCTCTCTCTCTCTCTCTCTCTCTCTCTCTCTCTCTCTCTCTCTCTTCCTCTCTCTGTCTCTCCGTTATCGAAAGCGTTTGTCCGCGAAACTTGCCACATCCGCGCGATTCGCGAGCGGCAGAAGCTCGAGAGAAACTGCGCGCGACAGCTTCGACTTCCGCTGCCCCACATCCGGGCCCATAAAAACGTCAGCTAAATTAAGTGACCGCTTCGAAAGTCTGCGAAATTTTCACCACCTATTCTTGAATGCTGGGAGTTACGTAAAAATCGTCGTAAGTCATCCGAGACTGTTTGGGAAACCCTTGAACGCGGAATGAAATATCTGCTGCGAAGAGATTCCGCCGAAAATTAGCGGTCCTCTCTTGGCGACGATCAGCGGCTAACCTAAATTCAGCAGTTAAAAAGTGTGCACTTCGTTAGAAGTCGTTGAAAAATACTGTTCGAGGATCCGCAGTTTATCTTACTTTTTCGCGTTTGTTTTATCCTGTTTACGATCGCGGAGCCGGTTTTACGCTGAAACTTACGGCAAGGCGTTTATTGGAAGCTCCTTAAAATAACCGTGCAAAAGATATCTGCTAAAATGCTCTCCAACAATTTCAATTGCAACGATATATTAGATCTGCCGGGAAGTTCTGTCAGTTTATCGAACTCGAGTTTCCATGCTTGAAGCTATTGTTCCGCTTTCTTTCACTGGGAAAATGATCGTCCCGCGCACCGTATCAGCGTGATAAAATGTTAAGCGTAGTTTCTGTTGTACATAGTTTCTAAAACCAGCCGGAACTTTGCTTGCGCGGAAAGTTGAATTTTGCAAATCCGTTTTGGAATTCCGCTCGAGAGGAAGGTAAGTGGGAAGACCATGAAAAACAGAAGCACGGAAATCACTTTGACGAGCTCTAGTCTGATCGGCGAGTCAATCTCTTAACGCGTATTGTAGGATCGTCCGACGGAAACAAGATTGCCGAATGGAATTGGCCCGCGGGACGAGTCTCGACGGATATTACACCCCATAAACGACGGATCGTTGCGTTCATGTGGCCACCGGCGAAACGAAGGCACCGCATGACACAGAGCAGCTGTGTTTCCACCCTCTTCCCCCTCCCTGTCTCTTTCTCTTTTTCTCTCTCGCTCGCTCTCGTGTCCCCGAGCACAATACACGCGACAAACGCGTTACGGCCGACCACACGTTCACCTAATAATTAGTGACATGAGCCAGTTGTGCAACGCGACGACAGTACCGCTCGCTACGGCGAAGGATTTTCGCAGCGGTCGCGGAAAGTTTCGCGGTGACCACACGACCCTGGTTCCCGAGAGAGTTTCTCATGGCGAACCTCTTTTGGCTCGTAATTGGTACGAGGCCAAGTAGGTTTAATTGCCGCCTAACACGCCCTTCCGTTCTCCTACCGCGGAACGCTCTTTAATTGTTTCTTTCGACTATCTTTTTACCACTTTAGCTCAACGAGTTTCCACCCCGTGGATCGGTTTCCAAGCGAGTTTCGTTAATGCGCGAGCTTTCCTGTCGCTTAATCCTGTTTGCAACTTTTTCGATCAGCCGTAGTCTTTTTTCGAGCCAGCCATCGCTGCGGAGAGACGGAGAGGCGACGCGACGGCTCGAATGAAGGAAAAGAAAATCGAAGGAAACTATGCGTTAGACTTTGACCGAGATAGATACCAACCCCGACCTTTCATATTTCGCGAAAGTTTTCCTTTCGAATCCCATTCTTCCAGGTCCCTCCTCCTCATCCCCGAACAACCGCGAACCTCCTTGCTGGAATTACCGCGGCGCGTTTTAAGCGGTTACCCTCTTAACCGAAATGAAACGGAGCGAAATGTTGCGCGAAGCGAAACGAAGCCGAGTGGAAACTGAGCAAACCGGTAAAGGAACGAGACGAGACAAAACCCGTAACGGAACGGAACTAATCAAGCCGAGTTCGAAAATTTCAACATTCCACCGAACCTCTAGAAATAACAGCAATCCATCGATCCGGGAGTATTTTCTGGCACTCGTAAATTATTCGGCTAGATTAGCCAACGTTCGGATGGAACCGACCACCATGGACGCGGGAAACTCTTAACACGTTGACTGCCAAGCGCATTTTCCGTGGTTTTCCCAAAGCGCCAACGTGAATTTTTCATTATGCGATGCATATTATGTCGAAATATTATTTACGGCAAATAAAGCGAGTTATAAAATCATGCTTGATGCATTTTTCGTGCTGGAGGTCACCGGTGACCTCCACGGCGCTCTAGACAATTTTTGTGATTGTCCTTTATCCATATTTACTCTAATTATGTAGTTTTATTATTTGCTGCGTCGCCGGTCACCGGTGGCCCCCACGGCGTTGTAGCTAAGTCGAGTGCCGGTCACCGGTGACCGGCGGTCAACGTGTTAGCCAGATAGCTATGGCGCGCCTATATGCATCACGAAAATCAAGCGACGACGAGTATACTCGTCAAACACAGAGTACGTCACCGTTAAAATATCGGATCGAAAAGACGGTTTTATTTTATAAAATTAAGAATTTTATTGCTAGTGTTTATTCACGTAACATATACTACATACATAATAAACGAAAAAACGTAACGTAATCATTTCAAAATTCATGCAGTCCTTTATTAACTCCTCAAGTTTGCAATATTTCAACGTAAAACTTGCATTTACTAATTTGGAAACATGCAATATTTATTGAAACAATAACTGGCAGTAATTGACACTTCGAATAAGGATTAATTAGATTATTTTATGAAAGTCAAAATGACATTCTCCAAACATTCGTTATACTAAAGATAAGAAGGCAATATACGATAAAGACACCCATGTAGAAAATGCAATAATTAAATAAATTTCATAGTCAAAGAATTCATTATAATAAAAATGGCGGAAGATCTAATTAATCTTTTGATTGTTTAAGGCAACACATGTGTTAGTCGCTCTTATGTCTCGGTAGATTTAAGTGTTCAAAATATGTAAATAACATAAACACATAAAAATCCGCAGTCTATTGGTATATTACAAACGTAAACGTATACAGAAGCAACATTAATTTTTTCTCCGATTCTCGAGTACTCTGATGTAGTCTACACTATGTACTCTCGAATTAAATTATTAGTTTGTATTATATTCTGTGATCTAGAGGGTTGTTTAGCCCGAATAATTAATACGATGATAATACGAAATACGAAAGTACCGGTCGAGTGGGCAATTTTGGTGGATTCTGGAGCGCCGAATTTTCGAGAAAATCTATACCCGTCCCAGGAACCATCCCCATCGTACGAATTTCGTCCTCGACCTCCCACCCATTCCGCTTTCCGCTCCGTACCCGGATCCCGGCGCCTTTTACTCGACTCTAAGCGTTTCCGTTCGTTTCTGTTTCAGTTACCGAAAAGGAGATCCGACAATGGTGAGTCCGAAGGAACGAAACCCGGTCCACTGTGAACCGAGCAGTTCGATCGAGCTTTCTCTCCCCTTTCAACAAAAACAAAAGCGATCGGGGAATCTGAATCGAGCCGCGGTTATCGTCGAGTGAATTCGTCAGTTTCTAAATCAATTTCGAAACTCGTTCCAGATGTTCTTGACAGATGAATAACTCGCGACGATTAATTATTCGCAAATCTAGAAGCTTTCTGTTATTGTTTTCATTCCTTCGCGAATCGACGAGAGAATCGCCTCTCGCTCCGGGCGTTCCGGCAAGCGAAAATTTTCTGTTCACTGTTCTCCAACAAAATCAAGTTCAATAACGCGTTGAACGACTGTTTGTTTAGGCACAAAGGATTCATGAAAGACTGTCCCGATGGTCAGCTAACGGAACAGGTATGACATTAGATTGTATCCAGCCCGGTGCGCTAATTGAACGAAAATCGATGCGCATGATTTCAGGGCTTCATAAGGATCTATAAGCAGTTCTTTCCGAAAGGTGATCCCTCAAAGTTCGCCACACTCGTCTTTAGGGTCTTCGACGAGAACAGCGTAAGTTTTTCGTCGGTGACACTGTCCAACATCTATTTTAACTGTGCAGTTATCTTCGATAATCGAAAATAGACGTTTAAATTTAGATTTATCGATTTAATCTATAAAGATTAAATCTATTGCATTCGGAACAGTTGAACATTCAACCAGCTCTTACGGCCATGTCTTAATTAAATACATTCTTAAAGTTATAAAAGCACCTATTGGTCACCTAACGGTAGAGAATAGTTGAAATTTGTTGGATAGTTCAATTATCAATGTGAATCGGTCCAAGACGAAGGCTGTCGGGCTCTCAAAGCGTTCGAAAACGTCAGTTTTGTTCGGTGCTCAGTCCTGATCGATCGATTTCTCCTAGCGATACAACTTTGTCTACTACTTACGTGATCCCATCGTACATTTCCATCGAATTCGCGACACGCGATCCTCTTCCCGTGTATCCCATCGCCATGTTTCACCGTCGACGCGCGAGAACTTCTCTTCCACAACTTCGAATCATAAAAGCATATCAATTTTCGCAAAATTTTAAGAAACTCTTTCGACCGGAGTCTATGGACAAAGCTGACAAGAAGACGGCTTCCGGTACCAAAAAATTCCTGCGAAGCAGTCATTCGTATTTGTTATCCATAAATTGCGAATTTTGTGCATCGATTTTAACGCTTCCACAGCCTAAAAAGTTTCGAAAAACTAGATTATTTCGTTTAATAAAAATAAAATTGGAAAGCACATCAATTACTTTGTCAACATCGCTACTTTCCGCGAATTCTAATAATCATTGAGGAGATACTAGAGTAAAATTAATTTTCAAATCCGAACAAATGATTCTGTCACTTAAATATGGATAAAATGGCAGTCTACTCTGTGTACAGATGGTTTATTTGTACCTACTTCCTGTATTAGTTCGTATTGATAGTCGTGATTGGATATTTTTGCATGGAGGGGTTTCCTTACCCGTTGAATAAATAAATGAATAAATTCGTAGAGGCGATTGTTTGAAGTAAATTTAGTGTCCATGTACATTTCGGAGCCCTATGGCTCTCGTTCCTTGGATCCGAGGCCGACTATGTTCTCGTATAAAGATCCGCAGCCCGCCGATAAAGGACGGTCTAACCGCGGATAGTTTGCATTTTACTGCCCCGAAAGTGGAATTCGTTGCCATCGGGACGAAAATAAAACCGCCGGGGTGTTCGATGATACAGTTTCTCAGCCCTCGGCCGATTCGTGCCGCTCGTATTTCGCGCGTGCGTCCAAAAGAGAAAGCATGTTGCATCATCGTGGTATTATTACCTGGCTCTTTTTTCCATTTTCGTTGATCCACTCGTGCCTCAGCATTATCCACTCGGAGCGGACGTCGGCTCTGCTCGGCGTCTGCGCGTTTAATGGCCCGCTCGAAACGTTACGTGTCCTCGGCGGACGATATTTCACGATGCTTCGCCCTCGCAATTCGCCTCTCGGGGTAAACATTTTTCGCGAATCTTTTACAAATGGCTGCTTCGTCCCCCGTCCGCGAACAATCGATTCCCGCGATGATTCTTCGTCACCGAACGAGTAGACAACGCGCGGCTGGACCCGGACCTTTCTCTTGCAGGACGGCGCGATAGAATTCCAGGAATTCATAAGAGCGCTCTCAGTGACGTCGCGAGGCAGCTTGGATGAGAAACTACACTGTAAGTCTAACAACCTCCTTCTAGGGCTAGATAGCGTGTAGCCCTTAACGCGTTGAGCGCCAAGCCAGTGTTGCCTTCCTTCCCGATTAGCCCGTGTCATAATATTCTGAAAAACCTGCGACCTCTCAAATTGTCCCCCAGCTTGTAAACAGAATAGACGATTTCAGAAGAGAAGGTACGATTACACGTTCTGTTTACAAGCTGAGCAACAATTCATGAGAATTTACTGTACCGTGTTTGAATGATAGTCATAAAAATTCTTCTTAAAATAAGTAACGTTTGGGTACATTCTTTTATGATCGCCAAATTATTTAAAATTTATTTATACAGAAAAATATAATTTTTTTAATTTTATATCGCCAGTCACCGATGATCGACGCGGTCTGAACGAAAAGTAGGATAAATTTTCCAGTTATCGTTATGCAGTTTTATATATTGTTATAGTTTTATATACAAATTGACATCTCTCCTGGAATATAATATGTTAATAAGTAAACATAATAAAAAATATAGATTGTCAATTTATATATAAAATTTTTCTTTTTCTATACATTTTTAATCCGAGGGCACGATAATTGGTACATCTACCCTATAGTGTCAGTCACCGGTGACTGACGTGGCACTTAACGTGTTAACCCTCTATGGGCCCGTGTAACTTTCAGGTCACGTGCTAATACATCGACAATTTACCAAACAATTTTAATTTTTACACAAGATGACGTATACGTCTTAATTATATAAGGTCTCTGAAATAACCAGTAACAATATTGATGACGGTTGGCAGCATCATCAATCTGAAATATTAAAGTAAATGCCTTGTAAGTTGTCTGTGGGTAGATATTTAAGAAAACAATTCGGCCTATAGAGGGTTAACTAGGCATATTTGATATGATATTTCATAGAATCGCTATTATTTGTGTTTTTAAACAACAGCATTGAAAATAATGTTTCGAAATGAATTATTTGGAATAGTCATTACTTGCATTCGTTTGAAACAAAATTTGCTCGGGTCTATGGGTGGATAGGACTGTTAGGCCCGGTTAAGGGTTGACATTGTTTTTGAATTCTGCAGATATAAACTAGATTCGATGCGCTCGACGTTCCATTGCAAAGAAAAGTTTGATTACGCTTTGTAGACGAATTTAGGGATCGGCACTCAGCGCCTGTGAGAAATGGTTCACTCAAGATCGGGTTTTTGGTGGCTTTCAGGGGCGTTTCGGCTCTACGACGTGGACAATGATGGATTTATTACAAGGGCCGAGATGTACAATATCGTTGAAGCGATATACGAAATGGTGGTGAGTACACATTTCTTCTTTGACGCCCGTATCTCTCGATTCTCTCGTTATCGCCGCTCGACTCTCGCCCGGAACCCCTAGCAGCTCGTTCCAGAGAACTCTCGGTCTCGTCGGATTGGCTGAAAAAACACGTCGACGAGACGCGATTAACCTTAAACGAGCACTATCCAACCAGCCACCGTTGACAACGGCTCACCGAATCGCATTCAAAGATTGTCTCGTTAACGCAGCCGAATCGGGGACCGTAAAAGTGCCACGATGCCGGATTAATCCACTCGTTGACGCAAAAACCAGAGAGTTGGGATGCGGCTTCTATTTATTCTCGACGGCATACGTAGTTAACGTATAACCATGAACAGAAAGCGACAGCGAGTCTGCGACATTCACTTCCGAATAAAGCAACGGCAATGATTCAGGCCTACTTTTTCTCAACGTGGTAATTATTGCGCTGTTTATCAGGGCGCGACATATTGCCGAATCTTTGTTTTAGTAATTTCTTAATATATCCTACGATTTTCAAGCAAATAATGAAACACATGTTAACTTCGTCGCATTGCGTCGCAACGATCACTGCCTCAATTGTTTCTACTGATACGAAGGAACATTGACATTTCTGGCATGTTTTTAGTGATAATCACATTGCGGATTTTTATACAAAATTGTCTGCACTAACTGGAAAAAACAGAAGTTAAATGGAACGTTATTTTTCTCTTTAAGGGTTCTAATGTACCATATTATTCGCATAATTTGTTACCGATGAAACCTGTGTCGGTAATTTCCATAAATGAAAGAGTTAAATACATTATCTAATAAAATATATGAATCGCAATTAAACCTACCGTCGCGATTAAGTACAGTAGTGCTTCTATAAAGGAGCTACTTATATAAAAAGTAAATGTTTCAATATACGCACGGAGACATTAAAATGAGAAATTCCGGGTACATTTTTTGCGCGATGCAAATACCGTGCGAGTTTCGCGACAGTATTAGCAGCCATCAACTGTCGGCTCTTACCACGAAGTCACGCGAGAATAAAGATTATTTATGTCGGCAGAGTTTCGGTGGAAATGTATTCTGCCGCAGGCTGTTACAGTCGTTATCGCGGCGCACGCAGCGCTAGGGGTGCTACAAGCCACTCGGAAAATCATGGACGTTTCCCCTTGTCCACTTATTTCGCAGAGACAACGGCACGCTCGCTGTCCATTCATATTCGTTAACGCGCTTGGCCGAACGCCAAGTTGTTCACGCGGCTCCCCGTCATTTAAAACCTATAAAATATCACGTGCGTGGGCGACGCGCGCGTTTGACGGGATCGTCGCGGAATTTACGGGCGCGGAAGAACCTCGATCTTCTTACCGGAGGATCACGCGGCCCGTGTCACCTTTTGGGCAAGGCAGATAACGCGACCGAGCCCGGCGTTTGCTCTGCCGCTTGTCCTCGATTCGACCTGGACCCGCAAAAAATAGGTCCAGATATGCACTCGTCCGAGGATGAGTTACTACACCTTCATTTACCCGCGCCGTGTCACCGAGAAATTGGACCTCGTCGACTTCGGAACAGATGCATCGAATGCAACGATTCTGACTCTGTGGACGACATGAACCCTTTTCGCTCGAGGATATTTTCACCTCAGAATTTAGAGACATTTCTTTTGAGGCCAGAGTACACTGTGGTGCGTAGCTTTAGCACCATTTCTATTTTTTATCGTGTTACACTTTTGGATTAATATGAATCAAATTATTTCGAATTAATATGAAATCGTTGTTTGAATGATTCGTGACAAAATTATTCCATCCATTTATTTGAATAATTCTTTATTCTTTATTGGAATAAATGACTCTAATAAAGATTGCAGAAGTATCCGAATAACAATTGACTGCTTTTGGTATTATGTAACTTCGTAAGAACATACTTGCACGAATACATTCCGTTACGTGGACGCTACGTTCAGAATCAGTTCAATTTCCGCTACTCTGAAGATGATACAAGCTAGACACATTCATATGTAGATGTAATATTCAAGTGATGCACCACACTGTGCAATAAGATGTATAAACAGCACTAAAAGCAAACTCATTAAAATGTATTCTTAACTAACGAACCTGAAACATTTGAACATTTGAGTCGTCATCTGAGTGCAAAGGTTTAGATAAATATCAAAATAAATATATCCGTTAACGATCGCAGATCGCGGCGATTCGGCGTGGCACGTGGCGTTGCGTTTGCTGGAGGAAGCAATGGTAACACGTAGGTGCGACGCTTTGAAAGGGCGAGAATAACAAGTGGAAATTAAAGGCAAGCCACCGTCGCGTCTATTCTCGGCGGTATTAAATTCGCGAAAGTAGGTCGTGAACTTGGATACGTGATATTAAATGAAAAACGAAGGGGACGGTGCAGCGCGCCGGGATTTTTTGGAAACGGGGAAAATGAAGGGGTCCGCGCGACATTAACTGTGCAAACACTGCTACTTAATCTGGCGAAGTTACGGTCCGGGCGTACTTTATACTTTCGTTAAAGAGAACGCGTTGATACCTCTGTGTCCCGATACGTTCGCAGCACGCCGCGGCGAGGCGCATCGAAACCGGGACACCGGCCACAAAGGCAGACTTTTATTCAATGATTTCTTGCGGCAAGCGTGCAGCGCCGTAGCATAATTTCTGTTCTAAACGAGATAGAACACGGCTGAGGCAACGGCCCCGTATCAGCGCCGGAGCTTTATCGTTGTATGGCAACGCACGCGGTATAGCCTGCGGATTTTTCCTTTTTCGAGCCTGCGAAACGCGAGATCCGAGATACGTTGCCTCGTGGAAACGCGTACTCCGTCGCGAGATCGTTTAATACGACCCACGTGGAGGGAAATGGGCTCGCTGCAACGCCCTGCTATTTTTCTCTAACCGCGGCGATGGCCGTACAACGAATTTATGCGCGCCATGCAAGCGCATTGAAACGGTCGCGAAAAACAAGACTGGAATCGAGATTTATTTCGCCGGTATACGTACACTGCCCGAAATTTCCATAAACCCAGCAAATTTTCTGACGAACTCTTAGATCGATTCTGTAACGTTGAAAATGTAGTAGTTTGGCCGTTTTGGGAAATGTGTCACTTTTTAGTCCATTCGCAGTTCGCTGCAATTACTGTAATTCTTCATCCGTGATAATCGTTGCCGCAGGAAATGTAACTCCATTTACAAGCTGTTCCTTGTAATCTATGAACCAGAGGATTTTCATGAAACTACTATTTCGCGTTTCACATGCAACTTTTTATTACAGATCCGGATAAAGCCCGCAGCGACAGTGTCGCGTGAAAAGTAAATATTATGAATAAATAAATACATATCGACAGATTGGAAGCACGTTATCGAATCAAACCGGCAGTAAATCTGTTCCGTGAAGCTCGTGCTAGAAAAACCGTGACAGGTTTCCGGTGAGCCCGGTATGCAGGACGGATCGATAGAATTTTAATGTTCACGACTCATTTCACCTGGTAAAATACAACAGGTTCTTTCACGTTGATTTGCTCCGCGTTCTCGTGCTGCTCGGAACGAATATCAGAGGCCGACATCGCAACAATAATTGGCCGTGATTCCAGTCTTAGCAGCGTTAAACCACCGATGAATGCTAAACGTCAAAAGAGAGCCTATGCTCGAACCGATCTGCGTGCGCGATTCCTTTCGAGCTTATCATCTCGACACGAAAAACTCCGATTAACCGGCTCCGCGGCTCGATTAAGTTTGAAAAACGGACAGACCCTTCCGGTAGGTCTAACACGTACACTCCAATCATCATTTGTTTAACCCTCGAACACGCCCTTTGACAAATACACGGCCGATGCTCGTGACCATTAATCCTTTTAAAAATTAATTGTGCCATCGATCTTCGGATAATACTTGGCACATTTTCCTTTGAAAGGGATTATTGGATTGGCAATACATAGTCATAATGAAGTTATTGTCCCAGAGCTAAAACAATTGAACGTTCTCGGAACCGTCTCTAATACATTGGCCGTCGCGCCAGTAACCTCCGAAATTTTATGAAATCAATATACCTTATTTAAGGCTTGAAATTAATTTTTTCAGCTAATCTATTATGTCTTGCTAATTTTACTAGCATCCGTGATACGTAAAAATGTTGAATAAGTAATTGATGCGACGAAACTTGACTTCAATTTACATTTTATTAAATAATCTACTTGACGAGTTTTATGATATTTTTGAGGTTGCTGGCATGCCAATATTAATCAAACTAAAATTGAAAAGACCGGTTATTTGATATCAGTTATTTTTCCAACATTCTTACGTTCCTTCGGATCCCAATAAAATTAGAGATACATGATACATTATCGAAAAATTAATTGTCAGCTTTGAGATACTTGGAAAGTATCGAATGTGTCGATGCTTGATCTCAAGACCTAGTAACTATAACCCCGGTTTTATTTTCGGGATTCCAAAGTCAATAGTTGTTACAGATTCATTGACTAAAGACCATTCTTTCATACCGTGTAATAAAGTCATTTTTCTGCCGGGAAGTACCAGCATACATTTCACTTTAAATCCATTTCCAATAGAAATTGCGCGGTATCTAGATGCAGAAAGTGCCCGAGGAACATAGAAGGTTCAATTTTAAAGCTCCCCGTTCTAGACACAACAAAATGAATCTTGATTCCGATCCCCTGACAGAAAACAGACGCGGGCACCAGCATCCAAGGGTTAAGTAATCTCTTGGATTTCCCGAGACTCTATTTCGGTGGAGGGTGAATCCGTACAATGCTGCAGTTCGCTCAAAGAGAGAAGGAGAGAAAGCAGGCTTCTAAAAAGACTTTGAAAAGGGATGCTGGAAGCCAAAAAAAGAAACATTCTGCGGCGTCTCTATAGCGCAGAGTCCGAGCGATGCGATGTGGGATGAGCGGGCAGGACAGACTGTCTAAGGGGGTATTCTAGTGTGGCCGACGGTTTCTCTAGCTTTCTACGAGACTATTCTGTGAAGATGCTACGACACCATTTGCAATAAAATTGACAGAGTTTATTTATAAATGTTTCAAAATTTTTGGTTAGATAAAAGTGAGAGTGGCATAGGCTGCTTCGAAGCATAGTACAGTTGGAGAAACATTGTCTCATGGTAAACAAATGTAGGATTGCGAGTATTTGTATGAGTGCGTGAAGTACGACTGATGCCGATGAACGATGTGCAGAACGAGAAGGGACCGTGCGAATGGGACTCGTGTGTCTGTCTGTTTGTTTACTTAGGTATAGGTGAAAGTGCGGGTGGTAGTTCTCGGAATGTAAAAGTGTGCGAATTCGTGTGCGAGGGTTTTTCGGAATGAATGCAGCTAGAGGCAGGAAGTATGATTTGTGGATCGGAGTCGAGCGGTCGTAACAACATTAGCGTAGCACGTTGTACGGTGTAGCGATTATTCATTATTGTTAATAAATCCATAGCTTCTGTTACCTTACAAGTTAATATTCCTCAATCATCGATTCCTACAAATTTTGGGTGCTCTCCGGGATTTCTCGACACAAAACGACGACCATTTTGTTTATCTGAAGTGAACAAACGCATAAGTTTTATAATTAGTACGAGGTCAGCCATAGCAGATACTAAAACGAAAGAAATGAACTAATAATTAAAATTATATATATACTAATTATAAATATTTTAATTTTAATTATTGTAAAAAAAATAATACCTTTAAATTTTATAATAACCTTAATTATATTCATTTTAATCCTATTAATATTAAATTATCTTATCAATCAAAAATCTCTTTATTGTTATATAATTTTCATTTCTATAATTAGAGGAATTATAATTATATTCTTATATTTCACTAGATTAATTAATAATTATTATTCAACTAACAATAAAATAATTATTTGAATTATATACTTTATAATCTCAATCATAATTATTTCTTCAACGTTCTGAACCTGTACCGTTCTGAAAAACATAGTTTCGAGAAAAACGAGTTTAAAATTTCGTATACCAATGCTCGATGAATATCATACTCGCGCTATACTTTGTTAACTCTAAAAATTCAGAGTTTGAGGTGTTGCGGGCGTATTTGTGAAACTATATTTTTCTGTTCAACGGATCTTGCTCGGCATGTTTCAGGGACAGACACCGCAGGCGGAAGACGAGAACACGCCGCAGAAAAGGGTGGACAAGATCTTCGATCAAATGGACAAGAACCACGACGACAAGCTGACGTTGGAGGAGTTCCAGGAGGGCAGCAAGGCCGACCCGAGGATCGTGCAGGCTTTGACGTTGGGCGGCGAGTAATGGGAAAGTTCGGGTTGAGCAGTCAGTTCCTTCTTCGTAAGGAGAGAGGAGTAATCGATCCCTCGGCCGATAAGGATAAGCGATAAGGAACCGCGCAATCGATCGCGCGTACGCAGGTACCTAGGTGCACCGCCTCGGAGCGACGCTCGAGCGACGCCAAGCGACGAGACATTAACACACCTTTTTCAAACACTTCTCTTTATCCTTCTCTTCTCGCAGACAAACGGTTTTATTCCTATTTGCACGATCGTTATCGTTCCCGACAATCGTGCGACGATATTCTTAGAAGTCGTAGATGTTTCAAAGAGTAACGGAGAAGTCGAGTAGCCGCCGATCTCCTAGTTCTTCTCGTGCTCGACTCTCGAATGTTTCGTGCGAGCGACGCGATGCGAGAGCAGACCTCTCTCGACTCGGAACCGTGAACTACACACCCTCGGGAGTAGCAGCGGAAATCGCGGTCACCAGATTCGATCGATCGCAGACCCGGTTATTTCAATTCGACGGACTCGAAACGGCCCTCCTCCTGGACATGGCAACGCTCGGCAGAACGCCACGCCGGAGGAGTCCACCTCTGGCAGGGAATATTCCATCGAAATCTCGATGATGCTGACGAAAGCTTGTTTAAAATGTATGTTCGACATTAATCACAGCATCCCATATATGGACGGTTCAGAAACCGGACGGTGTAAATCCAGTTTTCTTTGAAAATGAGTTACGCAATGCCGATACATCGTTATCGTAGAATCTGTAGGTCGATAAATCAATGTAGTCGATTACTTAATGAATAAATAATAGTTAGTAACGCTTACATTGGCCATGGAATAACTTAAAAATGTTCTGTAAGGATTGTTTCTTCTAAAAAAGAGCTGTCACATTTGTTCCTCTTCTGGTTAAGTTCATTTGTATGCCACCTTGTAATAAAAATTGTGTTTTGCATTATTACTGGCATTGTTATTTTTCACAGTTAATTTAGTAAAATCCCGTTATATTTCAATTTCAAGATTAACGAACTTACACTAATTGGCTTATGAGCCGTCCATACGTCGGGCAGACGCGAAAGCGACGATATTTCTGGACAGACGTGCAAATACTTCTCGCGAAAATGCCGATAAATAACCGTTTACGATTGGCCTCATCGTTAACGAAGATACCTTTCGGACGGGGCAGATGAACAGTGGATAGCGACGATTGGTCCGATCGAGTACTTTTCGCCAGAGGTGGTCCGATGGAGCCATGGGGAGGAACGATAACGGCATCGTTTCCAGAGCTGTCGCACGTTTCACTTGGCGTTCGCCCGAGGAAACGAGATATCCCGGGGATTAAAGTTGAGGCAACGATGGCAAAGGGAAGTCCTGCTCGAAAATAGACGAGTGCAATTGCGTCGGCCGCTTATATCGACCGGCCGTGGCGCTTACGCGTTCAGCTTCGCCGAAAGATTTATCGTAGATTGGCACACCGAGCGACGGCATAGCAGCCCGGCGAAAAGTTTCGCGCTCGGCAGATGGAGCAATTTTCGCGTAATCCCCCCGAACGATCGGCGATTAATTATATTTTTCGATACGTTCGAGAGCCGGCGGATCGATCCGGCCCTCCAGAGCCGCCTTCTCGCGAACGCTGACGCTGGCCCGATACGGTCGAAGCGTTGAAAGAAAAGGAAACGGAAGAGCGCCGATGAAAGAGGCTGGGAAGTGATTAAAGTAAGAGGGAAGTGGGAAGGCCGAGTGTTTCCCGAAGCGGTTTCAGCTGGCGGACGCGTGGGTGGACCGGAATCCAGGGGAGAATGCAGCCGAGACCTGGAATATGAGATGAAAGGGGTGGTACGGATCGGCCGAACTAAATTTTTCCGACCTGTTCCCAACCGCCACGCTCTAATGCCCGTTCTCTCCGTGTTTTTCCGCTTCTTGGTGCGAGGATCCAGCCCTGGGAAAGACAATTTCGCTCGCCCTCGAACGCTCGTATCTCCTAGAGCTTGCAAATTCCGTTTCCATTTGCGTGATCAGGTTTCCTGGGATCGGCGTTACGCGCCGATGGCGGCCGAACCAATGGCAGGCCGAGTTTTTTTTTCCACTGAAACGCGTAATATTCGAGGAAAGCACCGGTGTCGGCGAAGCTCGGTATTTTATCACTGGTCGATCGATGGAAAGCAAAACCGCGTGGCATCTATAGGTCAACAACTTGATTTATTTCTCCATTCTCTGGACTACGTAGCCTTCGTTTGAGGCGATTAAGCTCCTTTGCGAATTCCACGAGATCACCTTGAGTCCCTTTCCATCGTTTGCGACGAGACAGTTACTTTCAGCGGCTAAAGGCGCCACTTTTCGATAGAAGGAAATATCCTATACCTAGCTAATTTGCAATGCAACCGAATAGCTTCGAATTACCCGAGGACAAAAGCTTTCTCCGCGGAAACGCCGCCAACGGACTTACGGTCTCTGTTTCCGTTTTCCCGTCGCATTATGTATTTACAGCGCCCGGAGGCACAGGCCGTCCTTTAAAGAATCATTCGACAGCATTACGCTTTAAACGGGCTTGCAGCAGACGAAGGCTCGTTAAAAATTCAAGCCTCGACAGCTAGAGCAGTTTTCGAGGACAACAAAAACGAGAAACGAAGAGGGACAGAAGGGAAGCAACTTGTTTCGGGTCTCCGACTTCGGTTTGCCGATCGTGAAACGGCAGGGAGAACTGTACACCGGCTTCTTTGGGTCTCTGAAAAATTCACGCGGGAATCAGAATTTCAAATCCAGCAGCCCGAACATGAATCGAACCGCTCCGCCGCGTCGGCTGTCCGATCTGACAGTGTTCAAAAGGCGATTCAATGGAAATAACGAGCGACGGACCGGAGAGGTCGATTTGTCGGGGTTCGGTGATTAAGAATTGAAACGCGTGAATTTTCATGATGTTTTTTGAACGAGTCCGGATTTACGCGCTCGTTAACAAACGTAGCTCCTCGTCGCGCTCGTTATATCTCGCGAGCTCACAACCCCGCTCCGAACTGCTCTTTCAGCCGAATCTTGATGCTTTTCTTGTTTTCAACCAAGTTCTCTTTTGTCCCTTTCTCCGAACCCTTAACACCAGATACCTGGCTGTACATTTTTGCGTTTTCTTTAACTCTCACGCGTCCCTGCTTCTAAATATTCGAATCCAAGTTAAATCAACTGCTACCTTCAACCGCGCCGAAAAGCCTAAAATACTTTGTTCAAGGTATCTGAATCAACTTTAATTTACCCCCCAGCGTGGAAATAATTTTGCGTAACCATTTTTTTTCGAAGCGCAGGAGGGTTAACTGCAGCCCCTTGACACGGAAGGGGAGCAATTACACGGAAAAGAACGAGGCGCGCGTTTAAAATAGAAACAAAGGTGAAAGAAGGGTGGGGAGTTCTACGCCGATGAGCTTCGTTCTACCAAACCGCGAAGTTAAGAAGCGGTCGCGATCCTGTATCGAAGTTAACGTGAAATTGGAGGGAATACGGCGATCGATACTCGATTACATGCGACTAATTGGCGATAAGTGTTCCTCGCCGAAACTCGCAGGATCGTGACGGAAGCGCGGCGAGAGTTTTACCCCGGCGAAAATTCTTTCGCGTGCCCGTCGAGTCGACAACGAAATGCACTCGCCGTGGAAGGGTTAATTAAACGGCATCATGGACGGCTGTTGTGCGGAACGCGCGCCTTCGGGAGCAGCAATTAATCTTGAGCTCTTCCGTCCTAGGAATAATTCTCCGAGGAATTTCAGCCTTGTCAACAGCCGAAGCACACCTGACCGTTAGCATGGCAGTTTTTCCGGGGTGGTTCACCGTCTCCGCCGAATTCCAGCGTTGACGTTAACACGCCATTGTCTTTGTCAAAGTCAGCCCTCGCTTCATCTTAGGGAGCACCGGCCTCGAGCTCGCAGCGGCCTTCTTCTTTAATTCGCAGCTCGGATGGGAGTGGCATCATTTTCCTCGAGAGCCCGGCTGCACCGCCATAAATCCTCCGGCTCGTTTCCTCCGGTCTTTTCCACCGTTCTACCCTGTACATTGTTGCGCAACACCGTTCCGTTATGGAATCTACCGTCCGAACGGAAACTACCCCGTTCGTTCCACTTGCCGGTCTCTGTAATCGCGCTGCCTAACGATCTTACGCAACGATAACGCGCACATGCACGCATGTGCACGGGAATGCCTCCGAGAACGCGAGCACGTCTTGAGCCGCAATATTCGTAAATTGCAGCAGCCACCCCCGCGTACACCGCCTCGCGTTTTACGATTCCCTCTGCTGTCGGCTGCGATCGCGCCAGGCCAAATACCAGACGATTACATATTTAGCCGTGTGATTAAGGGCTGATAGCTTCGCGTATTATTTACCAGGGCAAGCCGGTGTGTTTCGCGCAGGAATTCCAAACTCAAGAATCGCCCCGGGGGTTGCTAACTTCATTGAAATTCAGGAAGAAATCGGACAACGAAACCCTCGCGCGCATCTTCGGTGAAAATTTCTGTCAGATATTTTTGCCAGCGGATTGCACAGAATTTTTAGTTCCCTCGGTATTTCCCAGTTGCGCAACACGCGGTAACGAGCAGCACGGTGGCCAAGAAATGCGGCGGTTCGTTCGCGCGGAACATCACGAAACAGCCGAAAAAGTCACTGCTCTTATTCATCCCGGCGCAGCAACCGCGTCGAAAAGTTTCCCCGAAGTTTTCCTGATTTATGCCGGCAACGAGGGATTGCCCGTTTCGGAAAATTCATTGGTTGGCTGGAAACATCGAAGCAATCGGCCCTCGCTGCTTTTTCCAGGGCCGAACGCCCACCCGCGACGCCCACGCTTCTACACGCGCCAGCCTAGTTGGAAAATGATCCGCGATTAATCGAGCATAGTGCGTGCGCTAGCTGGATTAAAGCCGCTCCGAAACTTCGGTGACGAACGGAGACAACGAAGCGTATTTCCCGTCGCTGCTTGTAATTTCCTCGACTGCTCCTCCGGTTCGGGGATCCGGAAGATTGCCATTCCCGAGCCAGTCGCCGCTGCTAGAGGTAAATCTGAATTTCGCAAGCTCCGAGCAACCGTCGCGTTCCCCTAATATTTCGAAGCCAAAATTTCCATTCAGAAAATTTGTAAAAATTCTCTAATGCGACTCTCGATAGCCGTTGCGTGCCAGATTGTATTTTCAAATTTATATTAACCTTCTTATTGCCAGGGCCGTTTTGATGTGCACTTTTCAAAAATTGCTTATATAATAAATAAATGTAAACTTCGATATTTATATTATATAAACGTTGTGCGCGGAAAATTATTTTCTGTGATAATATCTCTTCGTACGTAATAACGTATCGGCTAAAGGGTGAAATATACAAATTCCAATTTTCCTTCAGCCAAGGATCAGATTCAAAAGGGCCGCAGTCGTTTCTAACTATAATCTCTAGAACTGTTCTCGTAAAAATGGAACGGGTCGTACACGGTCCGATGCAATCTTCTGCTTGGGGAAGTCTGCATGTCGGTCGTTGCGCATTCAAAGTTGGCTATCGGTTAAATCCAGCAAATATTTGTCGTCCAAACTGTTGTTCGCGCGAACAGACGCACGCGATACCACCCTTTTCGGGAAGCTCCCTTCGCGCAACGGCTATCGAAAAATCCCACGTATTGGCAACGTTCCCGCACTGCCACCCCCCCCCCCCCCCCCCTCCACGTTCATCCGGCTTCTCTGTCTTCTCCATCCAGACGGATACATCTTCGGTCCAACTTATTTGATTCGATTAACACGACTACCGAACCGTCAGCTATAAAAATACCACGGACTCGAAGTAATTTATTTAATGGAACCGAAACTGACAATACTAAATATATCACTCCGCCTTCTGCTATAGTAATGCCTCGATCGCGAACTTCGACTCTATCACCCTGAGTAAATTTCAAGTGACGCGTTGCGATCTTGTGTAGACTCGAGAGAAATTGGTATTTGACACTGCAATCGAAATCGTTTCATCACTGGAACTACCGGACAAAATAGCTTACGAAATTTTATTCCACAGTTCTCGACAACGTAAAAATTTATCTATTAAAGTACAGTATGGATTAATAAATATTGCACCACGTTTGAACGGGAAAGAATCGGTTGTATTCAGTGCTCGGCAGTTCTCGAGCTAATACGCTTTTCCCCAGATCGTTTGAAATTGAATCGAACTGTGCCATCTTATTCGGTCGTTTAACGAGCCGCGTGAAAGACTGAATAAGAATGAAATAATGACGCCAACGCGACGGTAAACGAGGCATTACCGTATTTACCGCGGCGATGGATTCGACGTTTTCATCCGAAGATTAACTTCCCCGGCAGTTCGAACCGGTTGCTAGCCCTCGATTCTGGAAGGAAAATGGTTCTCGCGGCAGCGGAACGCTCGCGTAATACCTTTTCCGTGTCGATGGTCTTATGTAAATTCCAGTGGAGCGATATAAAGCGACACAGGAGAGAAAGAAAGGGAACGAGTAAGCAGAGAGTAAACATCTGCGGTGGGGAAATGTGTGCCGGGGGCTTCGAAATTGCCGATTCGCGGGGATCTTCCCTCGAATCTCGAATATTGCCCTTCGTTCCGTGAAGTTTGCAGAACCTTCGTCGCCAGGCGAAACACGTCCAAGCAGATTCGTTGATTCTTTGCTTCGGTCGCCTAAAATCTTCGAACGGATTTCCCCTAAATCTAATAGACACGAGTTCCAAACATATGGGATTCCTTTATCCGACTGATCAAAGTTCAAAAAACTTTCCATTGGATCGCAGGATGAAGAACGATGCGGCGACGCGAAGATTTTTCCAAAACGTTTGCCACGATTCAGAACTTCGTCCAATTTTTATGAAAATCGGTGTTCTTACGTTTCCGAGATTTAGGTAATTTCTTGTATATATCAATAATTTTCGGATATTTCGCTATAATTATATAATCGGAATATGACATTTAATATGGCGATTTCAATTTCAACATCTTCAACATTGGTCTGATCCAAAAAATGGGCAAAATAGTTTGTTACAACATACCTTGCACTGTAACACATATATTTTAATGGTAAAGTGTTTTAGAAATTATGTTTGAGCTACGTCGATGGGAAATCCTACGGCAGACAGATCATTCTTATGTTTGTTTTATGCCAACCTAAAATGTATGAATAGCAGTCATATTTAGTAGTATTCACAACAAGTCTGACGCAGGGGTTAAGGACAATCTTCGCCCATTAAATGTGTTGCCATCTTTTATCAATTCTAAGACGACATCCAATTGTTGGCTTCTACACAACCGACATTGCGCAACGTATATATCAAAGTATGCACGATATTTGAAAATTTCATATATCACTTCGTGCTCCGAATTGTGTGCATATAACATATGCACTACTATACAGTTCGCAAATTATATTTTGGCCAACTTTTTGGGGGGAAGGTAGTAGCACTGTGCAACGTTTCGAAAGGAAATTGATTACGCCGATCGCGTGCACCAATAGTGAAATTTTGAATGCTACGCGCATATGAGTATACAGGAGCCGGGGCAAAGCTTTGCAGTCGCTTACGTGCCGCTGCGACCAAAAGGATAACGTTGACCCAGCGTCATCGATTTGATCCGGCTCGGTTTCAATCGAGTCAATAGAGAGAATTGCTGCGGGCTCTTTCGTAAAATCGTCGGCCTCGCCCGTGCTCGTCGATTTTCGGCTGTTTACACCCGCGACACCCTCGATTCGCCGATTCCTTCATTTCCATGCGGTGTCGGCTCGCCGTCTCGCATTCCCTCGACCTTTGTGTTCCCCGGTCGGTCGATGAAAGCGACGCTCGGACAAAATACCTGCATACCATTGCCAGATTTTCGAGTCACTTGTTGCGCCCGATCAAAAGCGCGACACGAGGGCCTCTCTCTTTTTATCTGTTGCGCGGAAGATCCCGACAAAGCCGAGGAAGAATCCCTCCGCGTTGTTCGTACGCCTAAATAGCGAATGTTAGCTAACCAGACTCTTCTTCGTCTATCTTACGATCTCTAGCAAGAAAGCGAAGCAATAAGAAACACGTTGTATCGTTACGATTAGATAATGCGAAGCGTGGACGCGTCGCGTCACGTCGGTGACTCGATGTCGGAGCCGGGACGTTGAACCGTGCTCGAGAATCAAGGTGTTTTTCCTCGGAAGCGGAACACCGCTTCGGCGAAGAGGCGTGCGACTTAAGTACCTGTGATACGCGCGCGAAATACTACTTTCCGAGCACATTTTTCCAACTCGAACGCCAACGTTCTCCGCGGTCGTCGAGACGCTCGGAAATGGAAGCGGCTCCCAATGGAGCTAGTCGTATACACGATCGACGTTGCCGTCTCGGCGAACGGAGAGATTGGAGAACGAAACGGGACGGGGCAAGAGGTACCGTTACGTCTGTCACCGATGAACAGTAGCAATAATCGAAGAACTTTGTTAGCGATGTTAAGAAGACATTTCAAGAGGTCGATCGTAAGAACGTCAAGAGCGACTCGTACAGACGCGATCCACGATCCGATGGGTACGAGAGATTCTGGGTCATTCCACGACGGTCATAGTGTAATTAATAATGGGATTAATGGGAGTTTAAGTCATCGTTTCGCTGGTTTACAAAATGTTCATGAAATACAGACCTGTGGCTTTAGCCAGATCTTTAGTTTTGCTGACTGTACTTGCGAATTTTGACCTCGTTCGAACTGTTACGGGAATTTAATTTTTTTCAAACTTACAGCAAACATTTAAAAAAGATGCTGGTAAAGTGGCTGGTAGATCAGCCGAATCTTAAATAAAATCTTCTTTCAGTTCCCTTATAATTTTCAGAGTTATAGTCTTACGATGACAAAGAATTAATACAATCAGTCGGACTTTCTAGTTCAAGGTAAAAAAGATTTCAAGTCGATCGATCGATCGAATCGTTCCAGAGATAAAAATTCCTAAGCGAGACAATCATCGGAGAAAAGACAAAAATGTAGCAGAAATTTAAAGGGCCGTATTTTCCAGATAAATTGGAAATCAAGGAAACGTTGGCTAAAACCTGTCCTAATTTCTCGTCTACCACACCGTGCCGTGCTTGTCGTCGACGAAAATTCACGACAGCGGCGAGGAAAAATCGATTAGTCGTGGAACGACCGTCGCTCAACGGAATCTTCTATCCTCGGTAATAGAAAATGCCGATGGACGTCCGGGTAGAGTGCGAAACCACGACGATCTTTCGAAACTCGTCCTCTCAGGCGACCAGCCGACGTTAGGATCGACGAGTCCAGTCACCGATTCGCTGGAACAGAGTTTTAACGACCTTTCGCGTTGTTTAGCAAACTCAGAGTACTCACTGAGAAACTTTCGAGATGGAATTAGCCTTGCTTCCAGCTGCAAACTAAAAACGGAATTACGAATCACGAGGTGAACGCTGGCTGGCCGGACTGGCAGACACTGCTGACAGCACGAGCCAGCTCGTCGCGCCTCTCACTGGCAGTCAACTCGATATCCTGCTGAAGCAATTTTTAGTTTGCTCGACTGCCGCGTGAAGATCACGCTCCCAAACAAAGAAGCCGTTCTATTTTTCTATTTGTTCCGATCGTTGCCGGAGGATCGTCGTCGTTCAAAGCCTCGGCCAACGCCGGAACGCCATTTCGCACCACGCGCATCGCCGATCCTTCTTCTTCGTTCAGATCGGTCTCGAAAATCCTACAACAATGACCGGCAACGCATTACGCAGCAGAGTGGCAGTTTACGTTTCTCTAGCGAATCCAAAACTTAACGCTAAACCTACCGTGCCGGTCAAAATCAACGATCTCGGATTTTTCGAAGTGTTTAAAATATGGAATTATATTTATTCTATTGTGAAGCTTTTCTTTGAGTTAATTGAATTGACAATTAAATATTGGTAATGGAAGAGTAGAATCTGATTTCGATCTAAAGACATCGCATTTAGCAGATTCTGTTCTCGTCTTATTTATTATAACACTTTTTTCTGTTACTTTCCTTTCCTTCTTTGCGCTCTGCTGATTTTTGTTGTATTTTTTGTATTGTATAACAAAGGATTGATGCCGTTATCATTCTATTGATAAATTGGTAAAGAAACGATTAGATAAACTCCTTTATCCAAGCTTACATTGCAATAAAAGTGGCGAAAAGCATAAATAAATTCATTTCTATGCAGCAACGCGCGTTAATTTCTTTCAAAGCTCGGTAGGTTCAGAGTTAACTGTGCCCATCAACGAGGTCCCTTGGTTAACGATTCAAACTGTTATCGAGGACATGATCGAGGATTATAAGAAAAATGTTTCCAAAGAAATAAATAAGATGGAAGACCCGCAAATCGATCGACAGTCGTTATAAAGGAAAGATCGTGCGAGCTTACGTGCTCAGTCGAGCAAAATCGAATGAAAATCGCGGCATGATTGCCGACTCCGCGAACCGCTCATTCCCAATGCGAGCCTACAGATGCGATCCGAAAAGAAGAGTCAACGATGCGCATGATCGTTTTCGCCGACGATCCACGATCGATCGTCCCTGCGTACGCAACTCTGCGTGCCGCAACAACCCGACTCAAGACACTTCATCGAGGCGAATCGATTTACATTTACTTATACTCGTATGTAAGCGGGTCACGCGAACTAACAATTGTTTTAAGTAATTTTTACATTTTCAAGGGGAATTAATAATGGTAAGAGGTCGATTCCGCTTAGCGTGATTTCTAGGTGCTTTCCGTGTAAAATTCTCGTAATTATGCTTCGTCGAGCTAGAGTATCCTCTCTCTCTCTCTCTTTTTCTCTATTTCTCCCTTTCTCTCCCTCTTTTCCCTACAACCCTGTCTTCAACTTCGCACCTGGTTGTCTAAGAAATGTCCGATTATTTTCCACACATCTTTTACTCGATGTTCATTTACTTACACGGATTGTCCCGGGACTGTTTTGTCGTGAAAACAGGAACTAGGTTCGCAACGATCATCGTTTAACTACGTTTCGGACCACGGAAATTCGACTTTACAGAAGGTCCGAGAACTTTTCAATCTCTTTCCGCGTCCCGCACGTTTTATTTAAACTCGAGAGATCCAGTTACGCGGGGTATAAAAAGAAAGGAAACTACGTTTGTTCGATGTCGCTGTTGAAAATCGGACGTTTCGTATAACAGCCCAATAGACCCGATGGAGAAAGCGCTGAAGGAAACAAGGTAAGCGAAAGAAAAGGACGAAAGATGGAAAAAGGAGGGAAGCTCGGTCTGATATCTAAGCGGGGATCGCTAATAACCCGAGGAGAAAGATCGAGAAGATCGAGGAGAAGACCCTATCCCGGGGCACGTCGGATTTTCATGAGGCGAGCGTTCGGAGGTGCATTAATTTTTATAGTCGAGCCGTTCGCGAAGAATGGACGATTTAAGGAGCGCTTCCTCGGGCGAAACAGAGTTTGCTTAAGCGAAAGGCTATTGTTAGCCGATGAAACCGGGAAAAGAACTGCTGTAATGAGAAAACGAAGTGACTTTTTGTTCGAACGAACGAGACGGCGCTTGCTGTCTGTTCTCGTCTCGATCCGATTACCCTCAAGGATGAAACGTTGCTTTCAAGCTTGTCGTCGAATCGAGCTCCTCGGATGTTCCTAAACGCGAACAGATGTCAGACCGACCTGAAACGGGTGGAATCTGTTCGGGATTGAATTCGACCCTCGAGATAGAGAGACGGTTTGATACTGATCGCCTTTGCGAAAACGGCTCCGCGCGATTCTCGCGTCGAGACCAGCGAAAACTCCTGTCTCGGGCGATCGATGCAAAAATCAGGGTACCGATGGCCTCCTTTTTCTCTTTCCCTCGCTACCTCTCACCCTTCCCGACCTTCTTCAACCCCCTCTAGGAATCCCGAAGAACACCCATTTTCCGTCGCTTTCTCTCTCGTTCCCCTCTTCCTTCTCACACTCTCTTACTATTCCTCTCTCTCTCGTTCCCCTCTTCCTTCTCACACTCTCTTTCTCTCTCTCTCTCTCTCTCTCTCTCTCTCTCTCTCTCTCTCTCTCTCTCACTCGTTCACGCACCGACGACGATTTTTCAAGGAGAGACAGAGCTCTCCTTGGCGCGAGCATGACGTTCGAAGGAGCTGTTCTACTATAGCGTAACACTAAATATCTTGAAATGCTGCAGATTTAAAGGGGCTACTCTAATGCGTACCGTTATACTTGTATCGCTACTCGCATCGCTGTTATTACCGCCTAGTTCTAAATACTAAACGCTAATCTACTGTTACTCTACTTACGAGCAGCATCGTGACAAGTTTTTTCCGTCTAATAACGCTGCGGCCTCATTCGACGTCCCTCGGCGGCCAAGTCGTTGTCGACATGACCATGGTCGATTACTAACGTGTCGAGCCCGAAATAATTTTACAAGTTTTCCGTTGGCCCGGAATTTTTGATGATTCTGGACAGCGAACCTGTCTGTCGAATGAATTATTCGATCGTGGATCGATGCTTCGACGAATTATTTTGTTACTTGCCTCTAACGTTGGTAGAAATTGGGTTTCTTGTTGTCAATTCGAAAGCCGTGGTATCCATTATCGCGTCGGCAACGAATCCGTCGCCGTGCGACCTTTGATCAAGTCGCAGCCTAAGGAACGCGTTTCTTGTACTCTTTCGCTGGACTAAACGCAACTAAGCGCGAAAACCTTCAGGGAGGAGAATAACAATGGAAAAAAGACGCTTCTCGAAACAAGACACGCGTACACGAAGAATATACACACAGAGGAGGACAGAGGAACTATACACTTGGGATATGCACACGCACACGCACACGCACACGAACGGACAATGATGATACACACGGTGGTACACGTGTATAATTTACAAAAACGTCAAGGTCATTGTTTTACGAACTTTCTGTGATAATTATTAACAATCACTAAATACGAGGAGAATCACTTATTGCGAGATAACGCGACGGAGAAACGGCTGGACGGAATATACGATGTATTATGGTAACGGAGCGAAAGCCATAACCGCGCGAAGAGCAATTGGGAAAAGACAAGTACGAGAACGATGGTGGATGAGGAAACCGCGACACACAATAAAAATAAAATACAAAAAAATGAAGAATAAGAGTCTTGTTATGTGATAAACGTTACTGTTCCGTAGCTCGTTGACGATTCACGGGTCCGTCGATGATCCGGCGATCACGATCGATCAACGACGGAAACGCGCGAAGAAGTAAAATCGATACGCGACTTTGAAATGTTGCTCGGTTACCACGAAAATCTAAGCGCATTGTTATTTTGTATGGTTCCATGCGTTTTTTCTAAATGACGACGACGTCGTAACACACGATAACCGGTGGTGATTAATAAAAATAACTTGAAGCACACTCACCCGATACGTTCTTCTTTCCGAACCCCATCCGATCCAAAATCCGAGTCAAACACGAATAGTTCGGAACGAAACTTTCGCCAATTTGCAACAAATTACTCTTTAATGGCGCCGTGATTAGACTGCGGATGCTTGTGCAATTGAAAAGTTTGATGGGTCAATTTGAGTTAATTCGATTCGAAATATTCTTACACTCGATTAAGGTCTTTATTAGGGGCTAAACGAAATAGAAAGCTTATCAAACTTTGTCCAATTTCAAATTTTATTGGATCGTACCGTGAATAAGTTATATTGAAATTTCTCTTGTTCGAAGATGGCTTTCTTATTAACTACAAGTGAATTACTTATCAATTAGTTTCTAATGGTCTTCTAAAATGTGTTTATATTAATGGTAACTGTGAGCACTTCGTGATGATTAATAAACGCATAAAATCCGCAGCCTATTTGTTACGTAAATTATTCAAACGAAATCCTCTGTGTAACGTCAACTGTACGGCTGTCAAAAGCGTACGGACTGTTTGCTTTCGACTTTTAAAAATTCACGTTTCCGACTGCCGCGCGCGCCAGATTTAATCGATGAAGTTCCTCCGTGCGTCGCATATTCTCGTGCACTGCTTTTATCCTCAGCTGAATCTCCTGAACCCCCATCTCGGCAATCTTCACCTTTAGACGCTTCTCCTCCGTCTGCAATGAAAAATTCTATTTTCAAGAGTAATCCCTTTTCAGTCTTTCGAAGGATTATTTCGACGCGGCGCCATTCTTCTCATTTCTACTGGTCAAGCTCTGTCCTTATCTTCTAGATAGAATAACAAGTTTGAAAAGTGATTCGAAGTTACAAACAAAATTGTCCAATAGAGTTCCCGAATGCAACAATGAACGAGAAGAACAATAGAATCAGATTCCGAAAGCTTTTCGTACCGAAATGATACCTTTAACAGTTATACCACTTTGAAAATTTAGAAAAAAGCAGATTACAGTAACAGATTGCAGCCAATCCGAACGAAGAGGAAGCTAACCGATGGTAAATGTATTCGCAAATATCTAAATAGTACATAAAAGTGCGTAGAGAATTGATAACGTGTTAACAACTTTACAGCGTTTCAGAGAAAAACTGGCGTAACCGGATAAGTGTGCTTTCGATCAACGTACTTCGAGGTGTTGCAGTAACAGCCGGTGTTTTAGCTGGTTTGGATAGTTGGTAACGAAAATCTTCGACCCAAGAGATTCGTTCCTCTCGGCGACGTCCCGTTTCGTCGGAACAACAGCTGTACTGCTCTCTCCGTTCTCGACGGAAACAGACGTGGTGGGAAGGAGTCGTCTCACGAGCTCGTCGGCGCATAGCCTGTGCTTCGACGACTCGCGCTCTTCGTTACCTACTCGAAAAGAATTGCCGTTGTACGCAACACCGCTTCTCGAACTTTTCTCTTAAGCTCGCCACGCCTCCCAGCGACGGACAGCTCGTTCGACCCTTCCCAAAGTTTCTTTTGCACTACGCCCCCCCCCCCACCCTTTAAACTGTCTCTATTATCAAACTTCCTGAGTGTTTGCGCATGCAGTTTCTGAATCTTGAGAACTTAAATTAAAAATAGAACACTGGAAATTGAAATTATAACTCTGCCACGGTGCCTCGGCGCCTCTTCGCGAAAATTTTCGCCTGTTTGCATTACAAGGTTCAGAAAAACGGAGATAAATTGAGACGAGACGTTTCTTTGACTGCTTCAGAAAACTTCGATCTCGCAGCCATGCATTATGCTAGTATATTTTAGCGGAGTTTTACGGGGTTTCCAGGATAGTCCCAGTATAACGATTCATAACCCGGGGAGCCGGGTAACATTGCAGAGTTAATGTCCCTTAAGTGTCCTCGACGCACACATTTGGAAAACTACAAACTAACGTCCCCCTCGTGCGAAACTAACAATCTGTTTGCTGTCCCTTGCTTGCGTTTTGAGAGTTGGAAGAGTCCTCGCAGGTGCGCCTCTGTTTCCGAGACTGCCATAAAACGTCCGCTAAAATCCGAAGAGAGAACGCGTCGGTAAATTCCCGTACTCGACCGTTCGTTTTCTACGGTTGCTAGAAACCGTTTCTTACTTGAGCACGAGTGTAATTCATCTTTCGAAGAGCGTTCGTTAGCGTCAGGATAGAGGACCGACACGGTCACGCTATTGTCCAAAATGTTCGCACTGGACACCACGATGCGATTTCTCGTTTTGCAATCCGTCGGATGGTCTAACCCAGAAATCTCCTTTTTCTCGTTCAGTTCGTTTCTCTCGGGACTTCCGTGGTCGCTGGACGCTTCGTCTGCCTCCTCTTTCTCCATCTTTACGCATGAGAGATCTCCAAATCGAACGTAAGTATTTAAGTATTTAATAGCGAGATTAACATAATTTTCAAACTAATCTCCACGCAGATTTTAAATAATTCTCACGTGAACTTCCAATGTTCCACTATAATTAATTACTCGTGATCAGAAAATATAGCTTCGATGTCTCTGGTAATCGTTGATCAATAATCAACTGCGTGTACACGCAGTAGTACACGCGAGAATTCTGCCAATTTTTTATTGCAATTAGTTTCGAAAATGCCAAAAAACCGCTCCGTCATCGTGAAGCACAAAAATATGGCAACTCGTAATGCGAAAATACACGCATTAAATTCGCTTTCCGTCGAACGTGAACGTTCGCTTTACCACTACATTTTTACGATACCATAACTTCTTACGAGTCCCATTTTCTTGAATTTCTGACGTCCTTCCGAGCAAATTATCGTGAAACGTCAAACATTCTAGAAATAAAGATCAAGATACCGATTACGTCCAACGACGAATGTCCATTTTCCTGCGTTTCGCTGGGCCAGTCCTTCGTTTCAGACGGCGGCTGAGAACTGTGCTGGATTTCCGAGAACTTGGGTGCGGGTTGACTCTCAACTTGAACTCGATGTCGATTCCACTCGGAGTCCTGCAATAATTCGCTTTTAACTCAAGCCCCGATCATAACATTTGATGGAATTTAATATTTAAAATTTTATATTTATGTTGGATCCTCGAAGTAAAATAGAATTGCATTTCAACGAAGCATCGTCAATATCTGCGATTGGAACTCGTTGCTAAATAGCAAATTAACCACAATAGCGAAATCCGATTGAAATAAGAACGTTATCGTATTAAAAACTGGAACCCCTTTGATCTAAATGGAAAATGAAAGAAAACTTCACTCGAAAGGAGGGTTTATTCGGCCGAACAAAAGGGACTCTTAATTCGAAGCAGCGCTATTTTCAAGCTCCGGCACGACGGGCCTGTCAGATCAATTAGAAGTTTCCTTGGCCAAGAAAAAGGTTTTTAGAGCGAGCATATAATTGGTGGTAAACGCGTACCTTTGCAAGCTCCTTGGCCTTCTTGCAGTGGTACTTGTAGTTCTGCCAGTACTTCTTCAATTGAGCGGATGTCTTCCGCGTAAATACCATCTTCCTGAACTCGTTTTCGATGGTGGTCCAGATTTTCCTGCGGGCTAACGTCGAGGTGCTCTTGTCCAACTGCGGGGCATACTGCTTCATTAGGGACAATAAATGGACCCGTTCCACCTTATCGAATTGATTCTTCTTTCTGTCGGTCTCCGACAAATTACGCGGCATTTTCGAGGTGCTCTATCGGAAACCGATACGGAAGCCGACCTATACGTATATGTCGGACTGTCACGCGCTTCTTGGCTTCACGGGTCCTTGGCTCCTTGGCTTCTTGGCTTCTCAGCTGTCACGCTCTCAGAAAACCGACGAAATCCGAAGCTTAAGACCGTAAGATCGTTTCTAGTCGCAGTCTCTGTATCAACGGAAGTTCGGCCGCTTTTGTTTCGCGCGACAAAACAGATCGACGAGAGCGATTCGCTATTCTTTTCGCCGCGACCTAGCCTCACTAGCTTTGCCCCCGTCTTGTCTTCGTTCCTACTCGGAGAACAGCGAACAATCGGCTCAACGGAATCTATCGTTCCGCAGCCTATCCCGGCGCGCATACTTCACAGCATTGCAAGTAAGGAAAATCTTCATTGACCTCTTTTGCAATCGTTTGTCGATGTGTGGATTTCTTTCGAAAAGCAATTTAATGCAGAAAGACGATGAACAGTAGAGAATAAAGCGAGCCGTTTCCTTTTAAATACATTTTTTAAGAGAAATATATCTCTTAATTGTGAACAAAAATTATACACGCTTTTGCTAAAATTCTTCATAAAGTATAAGAAATACTATTTGACACTTGTCAAGTATATTTAACTGTAACTGATCCTCTATCGATTTTTTCGGAAATTAATGTTTCAACTTCATCATCAAACAATCAGATCAGAATCAAACATGTTTTCGATTTTAATCGAGACCGCAATGTATGACTAGTCGATCTTTTCATCGATTCAGTCGAATTCATAAGAACGGTCCTAACAATTTCTGTTAGCATTATCCGCTACTGACCATTGTTTCGAGCGCTCTCTGAAATCAATCTCCCTCTACAATTTGTTCAACCTACAATTCTCTCGCAATTACGTTTAACCGCGTGTATTTCGGCTGCTCAATCATTGAAATATTCATACAACGTGCACTTGTTTGATTTGACAAGCGATTCCTTCGGAAATTAGAAAAGCATCGCGCCGTTAGGGATCGATTCTGGCATCGTGACGATTCCATGAAGTTGCAGACGGTACACATGGCTGTTTGAAGCCATGGCTGTCTCCTTCTGTTCTCTCCGGCTGTTTGAAACTCCGTGTTCCCGGAACGGGAAAAATGTTTGTACTTCGGCCAACGGTTTCGTCTCGAACCGCATAATTTCTACGAGGCTACCGCGATCGGAACGCATGGTCGACCGGAGCCACGTTGTTCCCCGTATTTGTGCACGGTCCTAGCTGCGGCTGGCAATTACTCGTAATTATATAGACTGAAACCTCTCGACTTTCTACCGTTCAAATTTCGCCGCATCTCGTTTGCGATCGTTGCCTCGATGTGTCGTTTGTTGCGCAATATTTACCAGCTGCGTTGCTCCGATGGCGCTAGCAAGGATCGAGTTGCGGCCATGCGTGCCGTGCATCTCCGTTTATCTCTAAACCCTTGAAAATGCACCGCGGTATGTAGCAAGACTACATTTTATAATATTGACACGGGCAACTTCCTCTGTTTAACGAGACACTCCAGTGTGACGTTTCGAAATTAATTGAAAGAGAACCGTGGAGCCTAGTCGCCTTTGCACGTGCATCGATGCAGATTTGAAGCAATACGACACATATTTATAGGACTTTGGATTGAAAATTGTAAGAATTGTGAATAAATAAATATGCATTTCATGAACGTGACCATCGTTCGATCTACTAACGCGAAAGAAGAATCAGGTATTTCGTCGAGATGGACGAGAAACATATTTTCGGAATTCTATATTGCTTATGGCAGTAATCAACGCGCCTCGTAGGCAAATGCTCCCTTCATCGAGACACTCCAGTGTAACATTTCGAAATTAATTGAAAGAAGGAAATACAAAAGAAGGAACGGATTCTGTAGGAATTTCATCGGGCAGACCAGAAACACATTTTCAGTATTCTATATTGCTTATGGCAGTAACCAGCACGCCTCGCAGATGAATATTTCCTTCAGCCGAACCAGCCGAAAGATTGTTTCGAGTTATCGGTTGTTGGGGAAGCTTTAACAAAGCGATCTTGTCGCGAACAAATCCAACTGAGCCGGACGCGAGTAGCTCCGAGCCAATTAAAATTAATTAGCGACTGGGATCCGCTTACGCGCATATAGACTCGTTAATTTCCCGCGGGACATCGTTATCGTTTACCTTTATTATTCGTGTGTACGCTGCGAAATGGCAGGCGCCGCGCGTGCCCGTTTATCGCCGATAGATCATGTTTCCGATTCTCATCGCGGCGAACCTGAAACCGGCCGATGAGTTTACGCGAATCGCTGCTGCGTCTCTCTCTCTCTCTCTCTCTCTCTCTCTCTCTCTCTCTCTCTCTCAACCCCTCCCCTCTCCGTGTATTGGTGTTAATGTCTATCCCTGCGCACGTGGTCGTGTCGCAGCACCGCCCACGCGCAGAATTCCGTTTAATTGATAATCCCAAGTTTCTAGGCGGAGGCGTAAGTATGCAATCTCACCGCCGGCAGCCGGTTAACCCATTAAGAAACTGCGACCGGGAGCATCGAATGATTAATGGATCATCGCAGAGTTTGCGGCGAGTCCCTTGCGGATTCCTAAAACTCGGGCAACTGTCGCGCGAGGCGTTTTTACCGAATCAGACATTGCCGAGTTAAAAATCAATCTTTCGCGTTGCATATATTCGTTAATTAACGTCCCGAAAGTAGTTCGATCTATTTTCATGTAGCATAAAGATTTTGCGAGTCAATGGCATGTACAGATGATCCTTCAGTATCAAAATGCTCTACTATTCAAACACGTTTCATGTGTAATTAGCTCAACTTAATACAACCTATATGAAGAGCAATTCACTGCGTAAATCAGTCGAGATTAAGTCTGACATTGTGACTAAGTAACTGTTCTATTAGCCGATCATTCAGGCAACTCTGATTAACTCGGATAATCGAGGTTTTACTGTAGTTATGTGTAAACCCTGACAAAAAATATTCGAATACCTTGCAGCTACTGAAAGATGTCATAATTAGCTGTTCTTGGTTGAAACCCGTAATAAATGAGACTTTCACGACCTTTAATTGTTCGTAACTCGTAACATCGTCAATGGATTTCGACGAAATTTTCAGTATGCACACAAGTTACCGAGATCTACGAAACACATTTTTTAAATTTTCGTTCATACAGTAAACTGGCGCCTCTTAAGATTAAGAAAGAAATTCAAGTACACTTGGTCCAGTTTTATAAAAGTTTGAAAGGTGATCGAATACTTCTTGCCGGGGGTAGCATGTACCTAAAAACGGAGGATAATCGCTATGATGTCCTGTTGTCGAGGTAATTATTGAGGTTGAAGCTTTTTACAAATGCTCTCCGAAGCATTGAATTGAATACGGTACCGACCGCTTTTGAAATCATTTTTGCAATTGAACGACCGCGCTTCCCCGCAGAATTCAATTCCGCACCGCGTTTTGAAACGCTAACCGCGCCGCGAGACGTCGCAATCATGCATCGATCGCAATAAATATAGCACGCATACGTCGAAATAAACGTTCCGATCTGAAACTTTAATCACATCGCACCCTTAAAGCACAGCTTTCCAACCTTCTCGCGCGCTCATCATCGTTTACCAAGCTTCTTCGTTTAACGCCCCCGTTATGATAAAAGGAAACTTCCGCCTACAATTTTTGTGCATCATGAAAAGGTGGATTGCACATAAGGAAATAACGAGAAACTGAAATTTTAACGACCCCTTAGATCTCAACGCTTACGCTAAGAAACCGTGTTTTAAAAAATTGCGCCCCTTTTCGCCCAAAAACCTGGAGCCGTTTTCTGCAATTTTTCCTGGATAAACCAAGAAGTTCGCAGGAAATCTGTGTCAAACGTTGTGCATTTCTCGCGGGGCACACAAAAGTATCTTCCACTTTACATTGCCGACAAAATGGCGATGCTGTAACAGTTTCTAGTTTCCATTACCCAGTATAATAAAATTCTCTCAGATTTTCAAATGTAATCTCCTAAATTATCGTTAGCGTGCACCTCCGACTGACCAGAACCATGGAAAGTTTCCAGATTGCCGGACACCGAGCGTCCAGAACAGTCATTAGAAGGAACGCTCGAAAAATTACGAGGAAGACGAAGCGCTGGAAAAGGAGAGGAGGAAACTGCAGCCTGCGGATGTTATTACGGTAAAAGTTAGCGAGCGTTCGTACTAGTTAGGTAATAATTAAGCGTCCTTAACCCGAGTGTGATACTAATTTCGAAGTAGATCGCCTCGTCGTTGAATCTCGTCGGATAACATCCTAATAATTTTCGCGAACGGATAACGAGCGTCCTCGTCAATGTTATTTCGCCGCTACTGCCAATTATTCGAACGCTAATGAACGCTCTTTGCTCACTCGGGATTTGCAAATTTCGAAATACCTGAAAGCGATTGCACGGTCACAAAGAGGAGAGGCAGGACGCGATGAAATTAAAGAAAATCGGATATCGAATCGCGGCAATGCAATTCGGGAATGGGACAGGAAAGGCGGCTGAATCGATCGCGTACATTTTAATTAGGATAGCTGGTTCGTGGCTCTCTGTGCAGGTGGCACCAGTACTCCGGAGCAATTGCACCGCGTCGAAGCCAGATCTCTCTCTTACCAACCGATTTCTATTCTTTGTTGTTCGATCTATCGTTTCCGCGCTCGTTTCCAAAATATCTGCTCAACCTCTGTGATGTAAGTGATTATTCAACGTTAGAGTCGCACGACCATCGAAAATATCGAATTCCCAAGGACCGATTTCCCTAGAACACAATGCGGCGCGTGTTGCTCGCCGAAAACATGAAGGAATTGCGGACGTCATTGGTTTCGTGTCCCCTCGGGGTCTGGATCCTTGGTTTTATGCAATACTATTGAAATGTGTAGTATTAAACTTAACTGGAGGCACGGTACAATCGCAGAAGCTATTCCGTCCCGCGACTTTCTCTCAACGTCTTCTCCTCGCCGTTTACGCTTCCAAAGGTCATTTCGTTCTGGGGCTCTTCTATTCGTCGCCACCCGAAAAACCGTCGAACTAGCAAAAATATTCCGCCACCCACGCGAGAACCGCGCTCCGGTTTCCTCGGCTCGCGTCGGTCCACCAACAAAGGTTCTTACGCAAGAAATCCCAAAGAGAAATGTCTCTTTGCTCGAAACCCATCGACATCTAAATCTCATCTTTGGAAACGCGTAACCGCCGTATATCTTTTTGATGGAAACGTTGTTCCCTCCTTAGCGTGTCTCGTTCTACATCCAACACCGAAACTCGCAGGGTAAATGGCTTAATTCCCTGTTATTTTCTCATTAATCCGTCTAATATGACCGCTCCATAATTACTGCGTTTCAGACTATACTACGCTGTTTCCCAAGCGGAGATTTTTATTGCCACTCACGAAGTCTGTTTGTTACGATCCGCGTCAGAGTTTTCCATTTGTTCGGGACAATCGGTCATGTCGACGGACGGTTAAAGAATTGAGTTCTAGGGAGCTTTCGCAGCTTTTAATAAAGCGAGGAGGAATCGCCGCTCTTTTTCTATTTGTCGCGAAACGCTAAAAACGATTTAGGAGAATCTACAGGGAGATCGTTCAAAACTCAAACTAATCTGGGGTCAAGCATAAGTTTCGAATTCTAGAATCGAGAAGCTGGAGCGAACTTTCGAGATCGCTTCTTTTCAACTGTTGTTACTCGATTATCGTCGACCCGAAAACTATATATGGATTTAAAAGCAAATGGGTGATGAAAGTTTCAGCGAGTTCTGCTGAATCCGTTCGTTCTATGGGACAATTGTGTGGCACCGACGCAGCTGCAACTTTTCTTTCCATTTCATCCTCCCTCGCAAAACTGCAACGTTCGCCTTAGAATCGGACGAGAAACTGTAACCTTAAATACAAATCCCTTGAATACAGGATATTTAACCCCTTGCACTATAATAACGAGTCAGACTCGTCATACATATTTCATGCAAGATCTACTAAATATGAATATTATTAATTTCTTTTAAGTCGAAGTAAAATTGCATTCTTATGTTATCGAAGTCTAGAGACGAAATTAGATAAAGACAATACAAGAAACAAAAATTGCCTGATTCTATTAGGGAAATTATTAAGGACAAATAAGTATTAATCAACACAACGTGAAAGAAATCGTAGTGCAAGGGGTTAAGACCTCCGTTACAAATTGATTACGGGAAAAATCATGCGAAGAATTTTTAATACGAAAACTGAAAAACGAACCTAGTTTCACTATTGACCAGTTAGCTGTTGCAATTTCTTCGAAAAGTAAGTTACCGTAATTATACTGTATATATTTGATTTTCTTCGTAATTTGTTTGAATACAACATTTTTCAAAGATATATAATTTAATAAAGAATATCAAATTTATATTATAGTATACATACATGCATCGTCAATGTATGTATTGTCGACTGCAGTCGTCAAAAACAGCTAACTGTTTAAGAATTACGAATTCTCGGGGTTACTGTTTCCTTCGCAACTCAGAGTATCTTAAAGTCCCTGCCAGAAAAAGTATTGTCGCTCCTTGTAAGGGTGGCAATGACGAAACTCGCGCCTCGTACGCGCTCGAACATCTTCATTATCGTCGAACGTGATTCCGACGGTTTCTGTCGTCTTTGCCGGATCGTCCACGCGAAAATACGAGGCGACCATAAATTACGCTATTCGCTAACGCTCCTTCGCTCCTTGTTTTATCCTCCAGCCATTTTAAGCGACCAGGAAACGAAGCGTTCGTCCACCGAGACTTCATTTTTAAGAAAGCACGATAATTCTTTCCTCTGTGTGCATTTGTTACTATCGCCGCAAACAATCGCAATATTAATTATTCATTACGCAATGGCAGGACGGAGACGTATCCTCCGAATTTTTAAATTTTTGCAGGAAGTTGGAAATTTCGATTTTTAATCACTCCGATCGCGTAGTTTCAAGTTGATCTATTCGACGCATTGCCCGACAGCAGTTCATAGTTTGCTTTTTGATACAGCATAATAGTCTCGTTGTATAAATTATTGTATTCTGTCTGAGTTTAATTTAGTATATTTTATTCTATATTACTGTATTTTATTTTCTTGTTTTGTTTTATCTATTTTATTTTATTGTATGGTATGTGAGGTATGAGAAGATTGCACTTGTAATCCATAAAGAAATCAATAAAGATCATTATTATTTATTATTAGTACGATCATCGCTGATCCTATTACATCTTCGAAGGAGAAGGGACATTGGAAAAGTTTGATTTAACGGATCGTTGTGCAACGTTTGCTCTAAATCCCCTCTTCGGACCGGTCTTGGCTATTCCTTTTCAACGAACCATGCGAAATCCACGCACGGTTTTGAAAATAAACAAAAATAGAGATAAATAAACAAAATATGATTCTGGAATATGAGAGTGTCATATAGTCACCGCATCAGGTAACCCTCCAGTCCTCATTGAGCGAGTTCAGTATAAAATCCTCAATCCCTTCCATTCTCCGCCTTTAAATCCATTCAAAATATTTTAGCTTCCTTCTTTCTATTTTCTTGCAATGCCTTTTTCTTACTTCGCATTACATATTCTTCTTTACTTTATCTTATCGGTTCTTCTATCAGCCCATTACAGTCACTGCAAGGATCTCGTTTGCATATATAATTTATAATTGTACTTGTACTGGAAAGACTTTTGTCCGTCAATTAGAAAAATTAAAAATTACGAACCGGCCGATCCAGGAAATCGAATTCTGGCGCCGAGCGACGCCGTTTCAACCGCGATTTTTTCCTCCGACGTTCTTTGGACCTGGCGTTGATGATACAATTACGACGGACGACGGACGACGGTGATGGCACGGTCTTTCTACAGACTGGCTAAGGAAAGGGGGTACAATACCTATATAAGCTTGAATGAAGATGCTCCCAGCTATTCACTCTCACCTTTCTCACAAGCGTGCGCACGACGCGAATCTTCCGGTCGAATCGCGAGGGAAGATCGACCTCGTCTTCGTCTCTCGTCGAAAGGATTTTCTTCGCAGCGAGGTGAGTCTTTTCGCAATTTGACCCCGCGTGCCCTCTCTCGAAAATCGGAACAGCGACTTCCCGCGACGATCGGAAACGAAGAATCGCCGGAGAAAGCGACGTCGACAAATATTTCACTTGGCGTTCGCAGGACAATCGCGGAATCCTTTGAGACTCGTTCCGATTTCCTTCCTATCGACGTCGTGTCGTCCACCGTCGCGATCTGTGAGTGAAAATGAAACCGAACGCGTGCGATTCTTCGGTAAACGAAGGCCCCAATTGCGAGATAAGTCCTGAGAGTTTTAAGACAAAACGTTTTGGTTTTAATAGTTCGCGGACTTCGCCGCGGTGTACAGGTTCTTCTAAAATGCGCTCGTATTTCGTAACGGTCGCGTAATTTTTAATAAGTCAATTGCCGGCGTCGAGCGTTATCCCATTATAAAGCGGAGAAAGCGATCGATCGCGTGCGGTTGCGTTAATCTCCTTCCGAAAGAATGATCGTGATCGTCGCGTGGCAAGGTCTCACCGGCGCTGTCAATAGAATTGCTCTGAGAATTTGCGGTAAAAGTAAGAGCAAGAGATGACGGCATCCTAAACGCGACTACTGGCACTCTCGTTGCGGATCGCGGATCGTGTCTCGGTACTCGCGGAGATCGATTCCATTGGATAGTTCGGTCTTGGAGGATTCGTGTGACGTTTCGTGAAAGCGCCCGGATTTTCTGCGCCGCGGCAAATGGTTGTAAATTCGTGTGGTTGATGGAAAACAACCGTGAGAATCTGTCAGAGCAAAGCGAGAAACGGCGGCTCCTTTTAGAGACCGAAGAAAGCGAACAAACAGACCAGCGGAACGCTTCCGAACGCGAGGAAGAGGATTCCGCTCCGGCCCGCGGCGAGAACACACATTACGCAGATTCGTATGACACGGATACGACCATTAGCACATTAATAGAATGAGGATATTTGCGTGCGTGTAATAAGTGCATTGCTATAAACATGCATATTAACAAAGCTAATTATGTGCGTTATGGCTGCACGTTTATTACTGCGAAGTTCGTATGAACCGTTTAAAGCAAAAATGTAAGTCAACTT
The DNA here is from genome assembly GCA_028455555.1 of Augochlorella aurata. Lineage (NCBI taxonomy): Eukaryota > Metazoa > Arthropoda > Insecta > Hymenoptera > Halictidae > Augochlorella > Augochlorella aurata. The sequence continues at coordinate 16,929,768 of CM052161.1, forward strand.
TCCACTCGGTTGATCAAATATCATTAAATCATATTCAATTTAATATTCCACTTGATATCTTGTTATTATATGAAGTTAGAACTTGAAAATGGCTTATAAGAGTTGCAATAATTTTTTAATTACTGCTTTTACAGAACTTCTACCACAAAATAACTTCTCTGACTTACATTGACTTACACCACTTCTGCTTAAAAACTATTCATATATATGGTCGACAGCTCGTTCATGGAATAAACAGCAGAAAGTATGAATTTTCACAAAAACTACGCATTACCCGTGACACTCGGCATCGGATTTCCTAAATTTTTGATAAACTAGAAGAGGAAACTAGTGCAATCGATTCACCGTTATTCGTTACTCACAGATGTAAACAATGTATTTACTTTATTTTGACTAGGAGAAAATCATCTCGAGAAGCGCACAGAGATCAATGACCTAGTAGCGATGTAATCAGAACGCGAGCGTGGATTTACGTCAAGGTCGCGTATCGTCCGGATCCATTCGAGCTCGGAAAAGGACGCGCGCCAATGGAAGCACGCAGATAGGCGCAGCACTTAGGCGCGAGAGTGCGGAAAATATTTGCGTTTTATAAAAATTAGTGGCGCAACGCGTCGAATAGGAAAAATTGGAATCCCGGTGTCGCAATCCCTCGCCTCGGGGGTTTACTCGTTTTCGAGCGACTGCCGTCGCAGCCTCTCGAGGATGCGTCTGCGTGGCTCACCTTCGACGAAAGAATCAGTGGCTAGGAGCGGGAGAGCCAGGATTTTTGATTTATGATCGCAAATCGAGGCCGAGCCGCGAGTTCCGCAGAAATCGCTCGGCCAATTAAAGTGGTTTTTTAATAGTCCGTTTTGCAACCTCGAGTGTTTCGGCAACGAATCTATCGAGGACGAAACAAACCGTTCGACATCTGACCGTTACGATACTTATCTAACGATTTTGCCGATTGCTTTCAAGGACGAGAGCATCCTCGACTTTCTACTCGGAAGTTGCGAAAAAGAGTATCTTTCCACTTTTATTATTTCGGTTACGAAACTCTTGCATTAATTCGCAATGGAATTAATTATTTCGGTGTTTCCGCCAGTGTTTACCTAAATGTCAAACATTTAGGTTCCTTTTATAGTAGCCGTAGAAATAGAAAGTTATTCCTTTCTTCGATAACCGTGGTCATTTGTAAGCCAGCTTTTTGTTCCAATCGCCTCGGATCTCCGGGAGATAAAAGACGATCGGATAATTTATTTCAATCTCTAATAAAAATTGACCCAATTTAATTTTTTTTGCTCGATTAATCAATAACTTGAACCTCCGACCCATCGGGCAACATCGACAGTTAGGATAATCTGACGATGCAATTGACGAAACAAGGCGATCTCGCCATTCGAACCTTTGACCCAGAAGATAGGAACTAGGCTAATCCGGCAACGAAGACGAATCGGGTAAACAATTCGCAAAATCCTCCCGACTCTTCGGCGGCTTGACCCTTGCGGCGTTCGCGAACGTGGGACAGCCGAGTCTCGGCGAATTGCGAAACACAATTTAAACGTTGTCGCAATTCGTCGAGGAAATGATCGATCCTCGAGTCCCCGGAGAAAAGCGTTGCCATCCACAGAACGGGACGATGCAGGTATCGGCGATCTTTGGCAGTGTGTGCGAACTCTGCTTTCGTCGCACTGACAAATTGCCGTGGATAGGGTATCCGCGCCGCTCTCTATAGAAATGCTCGTTACAAGACATGCTTTCGCCGAGGACGATCCGTTTTCCGTCTCCAAACGAGACAGTCGCGCTAGGCGAATACACTGTCGACATTGTTTCAATTCCGAAATCTGTTCCATCCCCATTATCGATGACGGAGATCCTCTTAGACGTCGCATGAAGTTCCAAATAAATGATTATCTAAAAATTTTAACTACGGTCAAATAAGGTACGATGCACTGGCTCCTATATTGCCTCTTCTTTCGAAGGAAGCAATCGCTGTTGACTTTGCTCCGAGCAAAATCGATGGAGGTTACGATTGCGGCAAGATTCGAGGCTCCGTTCATTGAAGCGACGAGTCAGGTGGGACCCAGGCGGGCCCGAAGTTCGATCCGACCTCTGCGTTCTACCAAACCACTTTTTCTCTGTCTCTGTTTCTCTCGATCACAGCGATTCAGCTGACATTGCGAAGTAGAAACCGCGAGCGAGACTTTTCTCGGGCTCGACGCGTAAGGCGATCAATGTCCCCGTAACCCAGACCTATCGAACGTAACAGTTTTCACTGGCACATCTTCTCTCGCAACCATATTTAGAGGCTCGTTCTCGATTAACATGCTTACCGGTGCCGGACTAACGCGATCCATTAACACTTCTCATTGAACGGTTCAGAGTCAAATAGGTCTCATCCTTCGACTCAACTAATGCGTATTTGTTGATTACGAAGTCGAGTTTAAACGTGTTGCGAATCGTATGTACTTGTGAGAAAGAAAAAGATTCTAACAAGGGTACAGTGTCTCCCGAAGAAAAATCTAAACCAGTTACAGCCGCCTCCTCATGTTTTTGAAGATGGAACAACTGTACAAAGTGGTTTTCTAAACAAAGGTTTCGAACGTTTCAAATCGAGAGCTTTCTCCCAGAAATTTCGCAACGCTCCACGTTCCTAGAAACCCATTCGATTTTATATAATAGATACTCGCTGAAGAAGTCGCGAGTGTACCTCCCAACTATAGAAACGAAGTTTCTGTTTCCGAGCCGGAGCACCCACCACCCCGAATCGTTAACGCGTTGGAAGGCGAGGCGCGCTTCCCCGCTCATTATGCAATCGGGATAATAAACGACTAACTACCTTACCGTCTCGTTATTAAGACCCGCCGCGGCACGACGCGACGCGACGCACCGCTGAAACGCGGCATCGACCGAAACCGCAGCATCTCAAGTGCATGCTACGAATTGCCTAACCGTGCCCACCGCAAACAACCACCTTACGCGCAACTCTTTGCAAACTTTACGAATCTTTCGCGATAATTGCGCGGCTATTTTCGACAGCGGCCGTTCCAGCGACGGGAAGACAATGGACTAAAGTCTGATTGGTTGTCAGGTACGCGAATTTTTGCTATGGTTCTTAGCGGTAATGTCAACGAATCGGATTGCGGAACGGACGGTCGATTATTCTTTTCGGCTCTGTATGGCGAGGAACGCGAGTCCCCGTTTCCAGAGATCGCAGAGTTACGGGGAATGTCGTGTCATAACCGATCCATCGATCCCTTTCGCGGTTCAATGGCGCCCGCCGATTTGAATCGAGGTCCGCCGCGGCCACGGTCGTGCGGAATCATGTTCACGATGTAAAAGAGAAGGGTTAATGGGGATTGTAATCTGCATCAAAAAGCAAATTTGGGGTTCGCGAGAGCGATATAGCAACGAAAGCTCACGTCACACACGGGCTTTCGCAAAAACCCAGCTCGATATCAAAAGGATCGTCTCTCTGGAAATTTGGCGACGAGTTTCGCACAGACCGATAGCTCTATTTCCACCAGAAGCACATGTCGATCCAGCGTTTTCATCGAGCGCGATTGAAGTCGCCGACGAGCACGGGTGTGAATCGAATTTATGGGAGCTCGGTCTTGAACGGAAATAGGAAATTAAGCGGACGGAAACGTGGGACGCGTCGGCAGTTTGATCTTCTCGCAAATCTTCGACTCCGTCCTTAGTCGCCAATTTGCGCAATGCGAACTTTCACATATTTTCATCCGCGCAATACGGATTCGCGTGGATGATCGTCGCAATCTTCTTTATCCGGGCGAATCGTTTAACAAACTCGCACAATCCTAATTAATACTGAGACGTATTCGTAGGAGTCGATCCCCTCCGAACTGTTTCTCAAGCGCGTTGTATTTTAATGAACGCGACGTGCGACCGCGGAACCATGCAACGCGTGCACTGTCTCCGGGAATATTAAAGAGCGCTTGAAGAGTTACAAAATGACGCATCGCGCGTACACCAGACGATTAGCAATAGCTTTTGAAATCCACTTTTACCATTGTAGAACAAAGAGCGTTATACTAAGAAGAAACCAAATCGTTCTCCTTTCAGTAAGAATCACGAACGAAACTTTCATCGGTTAACTGTTCGCGTGTTAACACGTTTACTGCCAAGCCTATTTTGACGAAATCTCTTCCAGACTTTCTTTTTTCACTAAATAAACAATGACAAGTAAAAAATAATAAATAAATCCTTTTACGACGCCTTCCCGTTAATAACAAATCGTTAATTCCTTCGAGAGAAAACCTCCCGAATGGAAGGCAATAGATAGGAATTCGCGAAGAATTCTCAGATCTGGGGAACCCTGTGGAATCCGAGACCTTCGAGACCTTTTTCTCGGGTATTTAACAAACTTTTGAAGCGCACCACGCGTATCTTAGCGCGCGGAACAGAGAGACATCCGCGACTTTCACCTTTCACCTCGGCCGAGCACGATTCCTCGGCTGACTCCTCGAACTTTTGCCCGGACAAGCTTAGCTTGTTGCGATCCGCGATCCACGCGGTGCCGGCACGATGAATCCTTCCCTCCCCGGGGATCGAAACAGTGTCACGATTCGGTTTCACTGACGAGCAGCGTCCCGGACCATGGCCGGCAGCGGTCGATAAAATCAAAATCTCGCCGTGTCGTGCCGATGCGATGGAAAGCCGGCGCGGATGGATCTAGTGGGACACGTAGGATCGTAAGTTCACCTTCGTCGAAAGCGACAGTGTGCTTCGAGTCCCCCCGGCGAAGGCAAAGTCAACGCGAGAGCAGAAGAAGAAGAGGAGTCGGTCGCGGAACTTTCTATCGCTAACGGCTCAGGTTCACGGAGAAACCGCAGTGCCGCGAGTCGATGCACCGAAATTCGCGGATCTCGCGTTCGCTGGATCGAACGAGATCGACCGCGGCCTAGCCGTCCAGAATGCAAACGGAAGCTATTAACGGCCGCGTTGTTCCTTGTCTTGATCTCGAACGCTCCGCGTGTCGCTTAAATTACCGCTTCGACGCGACAATCGCGCAATCGTGCCGGGCGTCGAAACACACGGCGGCTGTTAATTGGCTGCGAATCGAGTTCTGTTCCAGAGATTCGACGGCCCCCGAATCGCGGGAGGAATTAGACGCTGATTGCGGATCCCTCTGTAATCTGATCTGACGAAACGTTCGCCGATGTACGTGAGAAGAACGAAACAATCGTGGAAACGGCCTTTCCCGGGACCAGAAAACTATTTAGCGATTGCGCCTTGCCGACTCGTTAACCTCCCCGTCGAAATTATGACGAAACGAAAGGAGAGGACTCGTCGCCGTCGATCACCATCGCTAACGAATTTCACGTCCGCAATTCTCCGTAGCCGAGCAACTCGCGCTAGACGCTTGCCCGCGATTAATTAACCTTTCGCGCCGAAGGTGAACCAGCTAATTGCCCGAGACGCTTTCTATTGTTATTGCGTGCTCGGCTAGTTCGCAGCCTTGGAACGAGCGTGCGGTACGCGTTCAAGGTTTCCTACTTCTCCTTTAACAAGAGTCCGCGTTCTAATGAAATCCGAAAACTGTGCTCCCAATTCAAAGTCTTATCGAATCTACCAATTTCGAAAGGCGGATGCGCGACGAATGGATGATTGCAGATCGAGAGGATGAAGGTGATCGCAACGATTCTGATGCTGGCAGTCCTCGACGCAGCCAGCGGCCAGGAGCACGGAGGAGGACATGCCCTGTTCGTCAGAACTTCGCCGGCAGATGGTAAGAGAGATCCGCGGTAGTCTAAATCGCGATCGCAAGAAAAAAGAGGCCGACAGCCGCGTCAGATGTCAACGAGCCTAATCAGCGATTAAGTTGATAAAGAAAACCGTTTAACATCCACTAGCACACTCGAGAGTCCAGCGAGCCGCTCCAACGTCGCCCGCGGACGTGATGGCGCAAAATATCCTAGAGTGGATTCAAGGGATCTACCGGCAGGGCGCACGTAAAAGTACGTTCTCCAAAGGGAGCTCCTCCCTTAACGTTCAACCACCTCGTAGAGGTTAAACGAAGCACTGCGTTCTCAATTCCGTCGCACGAAACTTCGGTCGTTACCCTCGATAGCTTGTTCGAGGACCGAACTAGTTCGGCGAAACTCCGAGAATCGATCGGAGCCGGTACCCTGACGTAAAGACAAGTCAGTGGCTCGTAGCAAAGTGCAATAACCGTGGGAGTCCGCTTAACCATACGTGTTTCCTGGATCGCACGCTTGCTGAATGCCAACGTCGTATTAATCTACCGTCCACAGAGGAACACTAATCCCGAGTTTTCGCTCGACCCTTATCCATTCCTCGGTCTTCCTTTCAAACTTCGTAGATTTCTTTCTCAAAAATACTAGGGTGTGGTTCACAGCTACTTGTCGCACATACAACTCAAAATTCGTGAAAAACTGGTAAGATTGACGCGAGGAACGGACGAAGGTTAACATCGAAGTCAAACGTTTACCACGGTTCTAACTTTGGAAGTTGCGCGATCAATCGAGCGGAGAGCAAGATGAAGTTTTGAGGTTGCTCTCCTTGCAGTTCGCCAGCAGTCGGACCCGGCGGGCTACCTGCCCCCATACAGCACCCAGAGGCCACCGGAGAGACCCAGACCGTTCCAGTCGCCGACGACCGGTCAGCAGCCGAGTTACTCGTCGCCCACCCAAAACGAGGTAACGAATTATCCTTACCAGAGGCCGTCCACGGGGTTCTCTCCGACGAACGTTGGCTACCCATCCGGGCAGCCGTCCACCGTACAAGCTCCGCCGTTCTCCAGCCAGAGACCTTCGACGTACCTTCCGCCGAACAATCAGTCACCCTATGGACCTTCGACTTCGTACAACCCGCGACCAACCCTGCCGTCTTACTCGAACTCCGGCTCCTCGGCTTTCCCGCCATTCAGCACAACCAGAAGCTCCACAACCTACCTGCCACCATCGCCAGGGTACTCGACAACGAGCCCTAGGTCACCCTCCCCCGCGCAGACCCCTGGTCATTCTACTAGTTACGGATACTCGACACCCAGCGGATTCTCTGCCACCTACGGCTACTCGACCCAAAGATCCAGCCCACCTTATGGTCCTCCCGATGGCGGCGCTTCCAGTGGATACCCTGGACCCAGTGGTTTCACTCCTACTTATGGCTACCAGACCGAAAACCCGAGGCCATCCTTCCCGACACCCGGCCCAGGATCAAATTCATACGACCAGGCTACAGGCTATCCACCGTCTCCAAACTTTCCGAATTCCACTCCTGGAGGAGCGTTCCCGCCCTCAGAAGACACTGGCGGGACCAGTGGCAGCGGTAACGTTAAACCACAACCAGGTCAAGAAGGTGAACAGATAAGCGCTACATTTCCCAATCATAGTTTCCCAACTTCTTCTGGATTGCAGTTCTCATTGCTCCAAAGGGAGTTGATAAAAAATCGATAGAACAAGCAAATCTACTGGAGCGATAGGAAACTATGAAAGAAAAGAAATAGTCTTCGAGGTAGAATGAGTTTAATGGTTCTGCAGGATCTAGCGGTAACGCAGTGACGACAGGGGAAGGTGTCGCTGAAGACGACGACCTGAAGCACCCCCCGCACATACACGCACTCGACGTCGTCTGCAGCAAGACTATGATGACCATCAATATCGAGTTCAATCGGGCTTTCGACGGAGTGATTTACTCTAAGGTAATCGATTCGTAAAAAATTACGGAGCATAGACCCTATACTAACGAAAATGTTTTCAGGGCTTCTACACGAATCCGGAGTGCAGGTACGTCGCGCAAAACTCCGGCCAGACCAAGTACTCTTTCACCGTGAGCCTGGATTCCTGCGGTACGCAGTTCATCAACGACTTCGCTGGTGAAGCTGGTCAGGCGTATCTCGAGAATGTCCTGGTTCTGCAGGTAAATAATTTTCGCAAGCAAGAGAGCGATCTTCGTACGAGTGTTCTTTGGACAAGCAATTAAGTTGCTTTTTGCTAAAGAGTTCGCCTCGTCCTACCACTTACGTCTGAGAAGTATCTTTAAGTGTTTACTTCTTACGTTAACGACTGATTATTCAATCATGAAACACGGTTAAATATGCAGGAAACTTTCTAAATGTGATTCTCTGTTTAGAACGAGCCGGGTATCCAGGAAGTCTGGGACACGGTTAGGCGAGTCAGGTGCCTTTGGGAAGGGAACATCAATAAAGCGTTGACGGTGAACTTTTCCGTAGACATGCTGAACCAAGAAATAGTGACGTTCAGCGGCGATACGGCGGTCGCCAAGTTGGATATACAGGTTGGCAGAGGTCCGTTCGCCGCTGCTGCCGACGGACTCGTTAAGATCGGCGAGACCATGACTTTGGTGGTTACGGTCGAAGGAGACCCGGCCTTCGATCTACAAGTACGAGAAATCCCTACCGAAAAATCTTACCAGTCAGAGTTTAATAGTCGCCATGAATCTAATCGTCGTTCTAATTATTCCAGGTACGCGACTGTATCGCTCGCGACGAGACCTCTACCAACATGATACAATTGACGGACGAAAGAGGATGTATACTGAAACCTAAGTTATTCGGAGCGTTCCAGAAAACGAACGAAACCGGAAACACGGGGGCTTCGATTATCGCGTACGCTTACTTCCAGGCTTTCAAGTTTCCAGACGTCATGGACTTGTTCATCGAGTGCAACGTGGAGCTGTGCAAAACCGACTGCGAACCCTGTCCAGATATGAACCAGGTAGGAGACACGTCGATCGTATTAGAAATTTTCGAATAGCCATTTTGAGATTTTCGGCTAAGCACGAATCCGTCTAACACTGTCTTCTTAGCAAAAAACGCTTTAGATACTCACAGAACAGAGTTCTTAGTCATACACAGTTATGTCCAATCCCAAACATCCCCATTCAAGATCATCGGTTAGGATCCTACTTAAGATCATTCGAAAATTTGAAGCTGTGTAACCATCCTCGTTCGATTCTGCCAAAATGTACATCGATGCGAATCTTACTTTTCAAGCAAATCGAGCCAGGTAGACGTCGTCGACGATCGGTTAGCCTTCCAGCACCTAGCAGACCCTCTAACACCTCGGCAGTGCTCCTCTCGGAGCCCATACGAGTCGCCAGAGGGTTCAGAGTGATCATGGTGGATGACTTGAGCGAAGCCAGCAGCCAGATGTTGGAACATCTCGAGCACACCAACGTCGAAGAGGTCGCGAAGACCACGACGAACGTTTGTATGACTTATAGTGGCTTCTTAGTGGCCGCCTCGTTCATGATGAGCACCGTCGTCGTGACAACGATCAGTGCGCTGATATTCTACGTGAAATTGCAAAGAATCTACAGGTCGAAGTCTACAAGCTCGTAAACGTATAAGATCGACGAGTTTGGGGGTGGTAATCGACGAGTCAAAGGGCTAGGATAATTTCGTGGTATAAAGCGGGAATCCAAGGAGACTCGGGTTCTGCGGCCATAGAACAATCGATACGGTAGCAACAGGTAGGATGATGCCCAGCCTCCGCCCACGTATCGTTTTCTGATAGCAACGCGCACTTCTTCGTAGCCGAGTTACTACGCTCGACAATTACGTTCTAAATATTGTAGACAGTTTCTGCTTGTTAGTCGATTGCTACCCTCGCAACACGTTACGTACCATTGCAGAATTTTATTATAAACACGTTAATACTTGCTCGACTGTACAGCCATATATCACTTATCTACAATAGAACTGGGCCGCGGATCTTTATGCAGAGTGAAATTTTTTTGATACAACCCAAGAATATTGACAAGTCGAACAGTTTATCTTGCTCCATTCCGATATGATCGCTTTGAAGTCAAAGTACATGTCGTCAAATTGAATACTATGCTTCTTGAGCATAAAAATCCGCAGTCTGCAACGAACTTGACGCATTTGACAGTGGTCGGAAAAGTTGTTTTCGCATATGTATCTAATTCTTTGAACTGAACATGAAGCGACAACAGAACCGTAGATCTTAGACAGATTTTTGTTAGGTGAATCCAAATAAATTATGTTTCTTAAGATGTGACGCGTCGTTATTATCCCCCACAATACACTCCAGAAGTTAGTATATTATAAAGATGGAAAGAATCACTATTATTTGCTCTAGCAACTGCTAGGCATGTTGGTAATAAATAAATGCAAGATGGAATGACAACGTAAGTATATCCTAGCTTATTTACAAACAGAATGATACAATAACTTCTTAACTTAACACCAACATAGTCGATTTCAACTATTTAGATTATTAGAAGCATCTCCTCTGGACTAAGTCATCTCTCTCGATCCAACTCATGCTGCTACTCACACTTGGGTACTCGGGTACACGGTGTATTTTGATTGAAGTATCTGAGTACCCTAGTACTCGCTCAGTCTAGATCCAAGTATGTTAGTACTCTGATACTTGCTCAATTTAGGTCCAAGTAACTGAGTACACTGATACTCGTGCAATTTAGTATTTAATGACTCAAATTTGATTACTTGGGAACACGGATTTAAGTTGGGATACATGAATACATGGATTCAAGTACCAGTACTCGAATATTTACTATTTAAACTCGTTTGCTCGAGTTCTCATATTCCTATCCTGTCCATGAACCAGATATGACTACGCGATTTTTTGAAATCGTAAAATGTATAAATGCTCACCCCTGATTCTTCTTTCTGCTACAATCTCGCCCTTCATATTCATACTGTTAAAAATACGCAAAATGTCCTCGGGATCGTTTTCTTTAATAGTTAATAGATAAAACGTTCCAGTGTTGGACAGGATATCAGGAATTTTTGGGAACACTCGGTCCATAACTTTTCTACCATTCATGCCACCAGCCCAACTCTTAAACACGAGCCTTTCATCCAGGATTTCTTGATCGCTGGTTACTACATATGGCGGATTGAATACCACAACATCAAAAACACAGTCGTTGCGCATGCAGCTCAGCAGATCCATCTGAATGACCTCTATGTCCGCTGAATTCAGTTTGGCTGTTTTCTTCGTGACTCTGCAGGCATTGTTATTCAGGTCAATGGCAAGATGATATGTCTGACAGTGTCTATTCAGAGCCATTGCCAGAGCAGTGATCACAACGCCAGATCCACTGCCAATTTCCAGACACATAGCAGGCTTCTTAGTCTTCAAGTCCTCTAAGTCCGCTTCCAAGGCATCGATCAAGAGGAAAGAATCCTCTGAGGGTTCGTAGACTGTCTCCAGATCGGTGTCTGACAAATTAGTTATCGGAGTTTCCATGGTGCTTTTATTAAAAATGTACCAGAATTTCTATAAGCATCCTGTGTCATTAATTATTCTTGTTCTGTCGGAGTAACATTTTCTTTTTCTGGTTCTAGCTGTTGTTCTTCTCTGTCCAATGTGTTTGTCGAAGTACTATAAGATGAGCTATGATCCAATAAGGCTTTCCTTTTTGCAGTGTTCTTTTCTACAGCCTGGTAAATCTTATTCAATCTCTCCTGGGTACTGTGCAATATATTACTGACAATTGTTATTTTGTGCTTAGCATTTATCAGCTTCTTTACATATGAATCTGTTTCAAGTGGACACTGCAATGAGTCGTTAATTCTTTGCAATTCTTCTGACAGGGATTCAATTTGCTGCTTCAATTCTATTTGGCAAATTCTGTAAAACAAAACAAGTGTCAAATTATAAATAAATGTGATATAGAAAGTGAAAAGAGTGACGCTGTATGACTATGTGTTTTTGAGTGGAAAGAAAGATCACATACCTTGTTGCACGGATTCTTTCATCTAATTGATCCACTGTAGGTTTCAGAAGACTCATTAAACCTTCGGTCAAAGCATCTCTCGTTGGATTCTCGCAAAAATCGTCTATTTTGTCATCTATCGACGTATTGTCACTAGCGGTGTCCACATCCATCTTTTGCCTTCCTTCTATTTTCCAGATTCTGCATCTCTAGTTGATGGCAGCACCTACTGCGCACATTTATTTAACTGTGTGAAGCTGGCTCACCATATTAACCAATATTAATCCAAAACACTTTTTAAAATATCTAACGACTTTTAGGAGAGGATAAAGACTTTTAAAAATACGACATTTCTGAAATAATGCATAAAACGAGCTGTATGACCTACCAAAAAATTGCTCTTTTCATCTAATCAATTGCTCAACCTTCCATCGGCGACAATTTTATCAATAAACGATGAATTTCAAAGAAACAAATAAATAAGTAACTAGGAGCCACGTGCCGTTCACGGCTGCCAAATATCAATTGGCATAAATACTAAAAAAATTTCTCTATCTCAATTTTCGATGGCTTAAACAATTGCTCTTTAATTGCCCACTGTTGATATGTAATTGTCAATAATAGCTCCTTCGTAGTTTTCCAGAAATTTCCAAAAAATTTCTTCGGAGCAACTAGGGACTTTCACTGAAGACTGGAGAATTTTAATGATACGTAATTTCTAAAATAATACATAAAACATGCTATATGACCGACCAAACAATTGTTCTTTAAATGCTGACTGTCGTTCTATATCTATTTTTAATGGCTTACTTCTGATGTTCAAGAAATTGCCTAAAAATCATCACGCTGTTGCGACTCCCCGAAGTCAGCCGACGATACTCGCGAAGTTAGTTGAAAGTATAAGCCTATTACAGTAATAACCTACTCTTGCACACTTTTCTTAATTTCTAAGCTGGCGTGCACATCCTCATCATTTTATTATGCATCCAATCCGCTCTGCAATCTGATAAGTAGAATTTGTACTGCCGTATCGTAGAATATCGTAAGGCATTGTTTTCTTTTTATCACACCGACGACGAATGTAGCTTGTTTACTTTACCATGCTTGCGATCTCACTCTATTCGCTCATCTGTTTACCTAGTGCTCCATCTGAAATACTCGGTGCGATATTCAACTCATACTTTTCGCCCCGTAGGATTCTCAGCCACACTGCGCAGCATATTTGCGAACGTTTGAAACCGTGACTATTTCTATCAATTATTAAAATTTTCGAAAACCCGTAATCTACACAATTTGTTAATTTAACCATCACAATACTTGTCAACTGTGATAGGCGGCAATCAATGTTCTACTCTACAAGAAGGAGTTTCAAAAGCAACGAATAATTTCGCAATTTTATGATTTTTACTTTTTAAAATTTTATAAACAAAACTGAAATATGTATTCATATTCTCTTAGAAAGACTCTCGAAATCGTAGGAAAATCAGGTAAATCACAAACCGTACCCAAGGACCGCTTTAGATCGTGGAAAAACCCATGAAAACCAAAAACTGTCATTGACCGACGTGCGGTTTTATTGAGGATTAGTATGGATTATTCTGTGTTCGTTTACTGCTCTTGTTTCTTTCACGGACCTTTTCTTTTTTTTTTCATTACAATGCTCTATATACTAGACTTATTACAAAGAAACGGGAGCCTATCTTGAAGAAGCCATAAAGTGAGTGCTACTTCTATACCCCAAGAAGATACGAATGAATGTGAATTATATTCTTTCATTTCGAAGAATCCTGGTCCTTGCTGCAAACCAAACAATAGCCTACTAAGCGAAAATTCAGTCGTTTTTTACATTGTAATATTTTGAGCTAAGCTATTTTGCTCGGCTATTCTATACTTTTCTTTGTTTCCACGCACAAAAGATTTGTTACGGTAGCCAAGTTTTTACATGTCCGTTAGACCGCAACGCTCCAATTTTAATGGCTTTTATTAAATGTGCGGTCGAGTGGCGACTCTAAGGCGCAGCTAAAAATTATCATGTCACGTTTCAAAATAATTTTTGTCAAATTGACTTATATTCAAAAAATTGTTAAGGGCTGTTAACTGTTGCATGAGTCACAAAATTCAATTCTATAATGTACAAAGTGCTGCAGGTTATATAAAATATAAACACTATAAGTCTGAAAAAATATTTTGGATTTCCAGTTAAAATGGCTTCGACTGCAAAGGGTTAAATATATTTTTTACATGATAAAAATTAGTAATTTAATAATGTTTTTAGTGAAATAAATAAAGATGTTTCTAGCCATAATTTCGTGCCCTTTCAGGAGCTCGGTCCTTCTTTTTGGTGCCTTGTATTTTCGTACCTATCCATACCTCCGTGCGTGTATTTCATGCACGTTTTTTTTTTCAAACGAAAGGGACAAACACGATAATTGGAACATCTACCCTACTTCCATTGTACATTGCGAATCAAAATTTCTACTTACTATTGTGGAATTGTTCCATATATTTTTAAAATCTTTTTTGTCGATAAGTTGTTCAATTCTTCAATAATTCTAAACTCTAAGTTTGAGAACTTTTTTGGAGGTAATTACTAAATTAAATATGTAGTCCTTTTAAAAAAAATAAAAATACTAGTTTCAATTTCGTTTTTCAAATTTTTAAAAGTAAAAATCATATAAAATTGCGAACTTATTCGTTGCTTTCGAAATTCCTTCTCGTAGAGCAGAGCATTTATTGCTGCTTGTCATAGTTGATGAGTATTGCAATGGCTGAATTAACAAAATTGTGTAGATTCTTAACACTTTGCCGGTCGCTGTCACGGTGGCGTGACTTTTGCTCGCCAACGGTTATCGGCCGGCGTCACGTAGGCGTGACACCGGCTCAGCGCAGCGTCGATGTTTCCACTATGCTTGTTAGTGCCCAGCACTAATATTCTTTATGACACGGGCGTGCCTAGCCGGCTATTTTTGAGCTTAGGATTTTTTGGCTAACAGCTGGTATGCAATTTAGACGTAAATTAATTTTCCTGTCGGGAGAACGCATACTTTATTGCTTAACTTTAGGATTCGCTTCTCTCGGCCTCAGTAGAAAAATGAGCGGCCGGCAAAGTGTTAAACTAGTAACCATTAGTTAAAATCTAATTTACCAATGTGACAGAAATGGAAGTTTTGGCTGTATGACGGTAGGAGAAGGGAAAAAGAAGTGGCCCGCTAGAGAACTCGTCAGTAAGGATATCTAGCGGACCCTGCTTTAGACGCGGAGACGTCTGAGGAATGGTTCGAGACGGTATAATAAAAGTCGGAACGGATCAGGTAGCTTGCAGGAAAGGAATCCGTCTGCTAGCAGGTAGTGGAGGTAGTCGCCACACGGATTTTCGAAAATTTTGTATATTTTATATTATAAAATTTTATATATTTCATGTTATAAAATTTTATATATTTTATATTATAAAATTTTATATATTTTATATTATACAATTTTATATATCGAAAATTATATAATGTGGTCACCGTCGAGAATCCTACGGGCTGAAAAGTACAAGTCGAATATCGCGCCATGTATTTTAGATAAAGAGCCAGGGGTACGGATGCGCGAAAAGAGTGATACGGCCTAGGTGCATCGTCGGCATGGACACTCATACAATAGAGCCCGCTGTTTTCGTTCTATCTCTCTCGACCATATTCCGTTTTCTTTCTAAACCAACTGCGCGGAGCTGAATAAGCATGAAAATAGTGGGGATAAAAGCGCTCGGAAAAAGAGGTAAAAATTGCCCGCGATGAGGAGACATTACTGTACACACATGCTATAAAAATTAGTTCTTGAACTGACTACTATCCGTGAGAAGAGGCCGCTCTAACGAGTCTTCAGTTTTTCCAGTTGATTAAGCAGTAATATTAAGCCTTGAAATCTCATAAGATGTTTAGACTATTCGTAAAACATTCCCCAAATGTTCTTAGGATAATTTATAAAATATATTCAGAATTGATTAACATATTACGAACATTTGTAGTCGAGTACTACCTTACCGACCTAAAATCGTAGAGTGACTAGCGCGCTCTGTTTACTACTGATCAACGAGCGAATATGCAGCGCTACCTACACGGACGTACATCAACTCACAGTTTATTCACAGTTTTTCCTATGCAAGTGCTCGCAGCTCGTGGTAATCACTGGTTCATTGATCCCCTGTGAAAGACGTTCGCAGGATCACGATGGTCCAGTATTCTTCGCACTGTAACACATTCCTCAACTCGACATTCTCGAGAACAGCTCAGTGCACCACTTTGCGATACAATAATCATTAGACAGTAATCATGCACACATAAACTTGGTCTAACCTCTTCCTTGCAAAGAAACATTTCGCACACAAGATTCAAGGAATCGTGTTGTTACGTAATTAAAATTGTAAGTACAAAGCGAAAGAATTTTGAAAATTTACTGAAAATCCATATCGAATATAACAGACGAATAGAGTCGCCTTTCCTGGTTAAGTTACGAAGATGTAAACTACGACTTGCATCAATACGAATACTAGGACATGAAGGGTGAAAGAATCGTTAGTGTAATAAAGAAATAGAAGAAAGGTTACTGGAAGACAGTAGCGGGCACGGGTAACAGGTTGGAGTTATTTGAGAACGGCGATTTGAAGAGCGCTCTTCCTGCCGTTGATTGGGATCACGGCGAGAGGATGGAGGGAGAAGGGCGAAGGACCTACCTGCGACCCTATTTTACGCAAGGGCCGTTCATTGGTCAATGCCGGCTCGTACCTGCGTGAACGCGCAGTAGCGGCCAGGTATGCGTCTATCCTTTCCCGCACATGCCCCTTCCTTGCAAAAGGACGAGGCGGCGTGTCCGTTGGTTCCCATTACGGCATTCTTCGGTCATAGCTCGCGAAGGAGACATCGAACGTAGTCGAAGAACCCAACGGAGTGGCCAAGCACAGCCAGAGTTGAAATCGCCGCGAAGTTGCTCGTGATCTCCCAGTGTGTTGTTAACTCTGGCCGCGCAAAGTCGACGATTCCGAGACCGACTCGTAGAGTGCGTGCCGTGTGTCGTTCGCCGCGCATGGTCCGTCGAGAAGAACCACCCTGCTCTTACTAATTACTTTAATTACGAAGAGACCAGCCCGTGCGACGGGAGTGCGTGTTCCCGGACCTGTTCCCGTGTGTTCAGAGTGCTGCAAGCTGCACGACCGCCCGTGGAATCGACGACAATGGCGGCGTGAATCCTCGTTCTCGATTGGACTCGTCGATCGTTCGCTGCCAGCGAATTGGATTCTTTGCTATCGTGCGTGATCCAGGTGGATTCGTCCGCGAGTCCTCCGAAAACTTCCTTCAACGGTGCTAACCTATCGTTCTTCTGTTTGCCGAAGCTACTATTCCCCGACGAAAGAATACCGCCGGCAACGCGTGTGACGGCTCAGGATACTCCCGCTGTGGCTTATAATCACCCTGTACAGAGTCGAAAAAGTGACCAGCTTCGTTTCAAAACGAGGGTGACCTCTCGATAATCGTGTGTTATCTAAACGTTATACCCGTTAGTGGAGCTCGTGCTGACGATCAAAATCGTATTCATCGGTTACCACCCACATATCAATAGAAACAAAAGTAAATACGCGCGGCATTTAAATCTGTTAGGGAAAGGATACTAACGAAGGAACTTGTCAGTGTTCCACAGCGGAGAAGCGAAAGGTGATAGGAAAGAAGCTGCAAAGAGAGATACACAGACAGAGAGAAAGGCAGAGACGGCTCAAGATGAAAATCGGTAAGTCTCGGACGTGGTCGAATGAGAGGTAGCAAGAGAAGAGGGCTTGTCCGGATGGGAGTAGTTAGAACGTCGATTCCTTCGGGTAGCTCGAGGTCGCGGCAAAAGAAGTACCGTGAAAAAGGAAGAGAAGGCAGTGCGTTGTTCGTCGAGGCGGCACGTGGAAAAATCGGCGGTGCAGTGCCCGGTGTAGCTACCATACTATTGCTACCATACCATGGCAGCTACCACCAGCAGATACGGCGGTGGTATGGAGATGAGACACTCGAGGAGCGAGGATCTGCTCGGCGTAATATCCGGCTCGCGTTCCCCGAGTCCCAGCGTGCCATTGACGAGCACCGCGTCCGAGGACGACCTGATCGCGGCCAGCGCCCTCCACGAGGCCATCGATACCAAGCCACCGTGTACTCTATTGTCCTCGAGGGTCGTCAGACCGCCAGGTGTTCCCGCGGATCGCATCGATCCCGAAGATTCCATCAGGGACATTGTCACCGAGAATGACCTTTACAGGTTAGTACCATACTTATCTTTGCATGTCTACCTTCCCACGTACCTACAAGCTCTTTCGCGCTCAAATTTATCTTCTAACATGGCGAACGTCAAAGTATTTTTGAAACTATTGAACTAGTTGAGATTCATGAGTAGGTACTTTTTGAACGCGAAATTCAGGTACGAAGTTGAAGTTGAATTTTACAGAATGATTCTTTATTGGAAGCTTGAGAAAGTCGATCAAATATTTATTTGTAGGATAGCGTTTCATTATTATTCATTTATTAACTCTTGGGGTGAATTGTGCAGAAATTCACGATTGGTCAACGATTAAAAATAATCGTTTTAGGGTTAAATATAACCTTAGTCTAAACAAGCAAGGAACTGCTAGTGATCTGCCACGTATTTCAAAATCCTGCCTGTAATTGTCTGACCCAAAACTTGGTCGTTCATGGTTTAGATAAAATTCTATGATTTTCACTCATTGTTCAAACGTAATTAATTTTCAATAACCAATTGTAATGAACTGGAAGAAAAAATTTAAAATAGCTAATTGTAGAGAAGCTGTTTGAATTTCAAATGATCCATTGACTTGTACCACCTTGTGCAAGTAGTCCGTATAATCGCCGAATTTGCGAACCGATTTTGCTCGACATAGAAAACCTCGAATGACAAAATGTTATCTTATATTTTCAACTTATCCTTTCATGTTTAATTATCCTCCGTAGAATGTTTAAGCAACAATGAATGTTTCCACGTATAAAAATTCAAATGCCGATAGAGTTCATGGATGGTTCCACTGTACTTCAATTGTTAAAGCACCGTGGAAAAGTAAACACATACGTACTGCTTTGAAACGAAACGTGGTTGTACACGGGTTGGTTTTCCTTATCATAAAGCCGGGTCTGTTTGCCCCCTTCACTTGACAGGCGGAAAGTATGCGATCCAACATACTTGCGCGCTTTATTCATAGCAATTTACTTATGATCATTTCGTGCAACGTTCCTTTGAGTTTTGTTATTAATGTGGCGATAAGTAATCCATTTTATTTAGCAAACTCGACATTCGATTCATTATGATCGTTAAATCTTGCAACGAGAAAATAGCATAACTTGCACCGCGTCGAAACATTTTTCTTGCGGGAAAAACGGCGGGAAGATGTTCTCGATTGAAAAAAAAGCTCTTGACACACGAAATGCAACCTTGCTCCGATTTCAAAAAGCCAGCAAATTGTTCCTCACGGAGCAATTTTAAAGAACGAACCCGACACAATAATTTCCGAAGTTCCTCCGGTGCATATCCTGCCCCAGTTTTTAGTCCTCGAGTAGATGAAAGAAAGTAGTGAGAAAGGTGTGGCACTCGGTACCAGAATATGCCGAATGGTCGTCACTATTTTATATTCCTTTGAAAAGACGAGCATCGTCTGTCGCTTGTGCACCTTCAATTTTTTACTAGTCCGCAGCACGTTTTTACCGAAGCAGAACTGTCTTTCGCCGTTTTTTATAGCCGGTTTTCGCGCGCTTTTTCCGACTCATTTTTTACCGTTTCGCGTCATGGTCTTCCCTGTCCCGTGTTCTTCGAACTACGATCTTTCGACTTTAATGCCCGTGCGCGATGAGTTTGCGTCGCGCATGATGTCACCGATTTCTATCGATTTTTCTTACAAACAAGACGTACCGCCGATGCGTCAACAACGTTGTCCAAATTTTAAGTCGCGCCCGTTATCTCCTCGGGTCAGCTCTCTCAACCGTGACCAGAATACGCGGAATCGTGGAACGTGTTCTTGCCTTGCAGTACACGATCTTTGCATTAGTGTGAAAGACGTTTCGAAAATCACGCTACACTCGAGAGAGCGATTAACTGAACGTTATTGAATTTAAACATTGAAATAACTTTTAACGTGTTTAAGCTGCAAGAAAATTATTACCGTGAGAATTATAGTACTAGTACAGATAGGAACACCATTCTGGAAAATGAAATCGTAGAGATTTCGAGATGGAGTGTTAAACTGATTTAAATTATCTAGAGAACAGTTAGATTTATTTTTAAGATTTGTTTTAACACGTTCATCGCCACGTCACCCAAATATGGGTGAAGCTAGTTTTAAAACAATTTTGAGAATTCATTTTCATTTTAATATATCCGAACAAACTGAATTTGACTAGGATGTTTCGGATGCGAAAGAGATTCTAATTCCATCCCCTATGATCAATTTCAACTTTCTAATTTCGCTTTAATTCATAAAATTGCTTTGATTTTGTGAAAATGTTGGTGGTCGATTGTTGACGACGAACGTGTTAATTTGATTTAACAGTTAGATTTGGATTGCAATCCAAATTTGTTCCGATGGAATGCAAGAATATTTTCCAAACAGCCGGTATAGCCACGATCGAACTAATATCCTGAAAACTGTGAGAGCAAGAAGGGAAAGCGGCGTTGCTTACGAGACTTAAAGGTCGCCATTGTTTCGTAACGTGTTAGCCGAGTGATTTTTCGATCGTAAGCGTCTATACGCAGACCTAATTAATGAGCAATAAAGTCAATCTAATGAAGATTCCGTTGCGATAGACAGGAATAGAACGTAGTTTGTATTATTACACAATGTGATGGAATCTGACGAGATTTATGCTGCAAATTTTGTACGTATAACGGATCGAACGGTATACTGTTATGCGAATTTCTTTCGTATCACCCATTCTGGCAGTTGGATTTATTATGTAAGCTTCGAAGACGCTTCTCCATCGAAAAATTGCAAAGTTCTATTTAATTTCTACAGTGTTCGACCACTTGAGAAAGATTTCGTTTCTCCCGGAGGAAAAGTATAACGGAACAAAGAATGTACACACGTGTACCATTTTCTGATAGTTTACGAGTCGATGGGACGCCTTTCGAGGCTGATAGTGCAGATCTGCAAGTCGTGCCACCGGAGATCCGGGACTCGAAATATCCGTGTTGACCGTAAATGCAGACGAGATGTCAGTTACGTGGGTTTACGATGATTTCTCGTACTTTACGATTGACATAAAAGCACACGAGTGCTTACACCAGCAGTATCCTCGATCTAAATGTACCTACGCGCTAGATTGTATTTATTAGTCTATTGGATTCAGAAAAACATTGATGCCCCTAGATATCAACTGCACTTTTCCGGTTCCTCCAGTCGCGAAGATCGTATCACCATTTTCAAGCCCTTTTAAGGACACGTAAAATTTTATTCGATCCTTGTTGCACGCTACTTTACGGTTTCGAATATCTCGCACGTGAAACAACCAATTTCTGCTAATTTCAAGGTCTCGGGCAATTTTAGAAATCGTAGATCCATCGTAGATCCATCGTAGATTGTCGATATTCTGGCGAATATAGATTCTCGTAGACTCGGTTCCGAAGACTGGATTAATTTCTTTGAAACACTATTTTCTGTCCAGAGTTACAACGTTGAAAAGTTTCACCGGAACTGCAGACAATTGGGTTTCTGAATTGCGCGTCGAACTATTCGCCAAAGTTGACGTAACGTTAATAAAAGATCTGTAATAAAAATTTGCAACGATCACAACAGGTGTCGGGTTTCATGCTTGGGACACGTCGCAGTCAACGTGAAATGTAACACTCTCTGATACATGCAATGTCAAGATCACCGCGTTGCGCAAAAATGTTACACGGTGGCAATTATTTATTTATTATAATCCTTGCTTATACGGCTTAGGATGGCTCCCGGTTTACAAATTTCTTTCTTAATTCTACTTCTATAACTATTTACAAATTTTTTATAACTTAAACCTAGAAATCCTGCTGCCCTCTCCATTGCACTTTTCTTTGGCATCTATTCTGTCATTATTACTATTTTTTATTATTATGATTATTATTTATTATTATTACTATTATGATATAGCGAGTCTATAATTTCGAGGCTACCGTGGAGAATTCAGTTTACCAAGTGTTCCCAACTGGAAATCAAGCGACCGCCTTGCATTTTCATGGCGCTCTGATATAAATACCGGCGCGCACTAATTATAATACTAATTTGATACGGAAGTACTGTAAAACTGTGTCCCGCCACGCACAATGGCCGCGTCGAGGAGAACTCGGCGTTTCCGATTCTATTCTTCCATTGTGCCAGCTTTGATTTAGACCAAGTAGTTGAATCATTGACGAGCTATTTTAACAACCGGTGTTTTCCGAACGTTGTTGGTTCCCTTGAAACTCTTTAGGTTCAGTATACACCGTTCATCGAATATCGATACACGTCACGAATATTTCACCTTGCCCGAAACTTCGTCATAAAACCGAAAAACTTTGTTCTTGCTCCATCAAATAAAAGAACTTTAATTCAAATAATTAAATAATTAATAATTAATAAAGAACTAAAATTCCAAAAAAGTGATTTGATTAATGGAACTGAAACTTAGAAGTTAAAATTTATGGATGGTATTTTAACTTTTCTGTATCCTAAATATCCTAACAAAAATCAGTTTGTTCGAGCTTGTTACAATAAAAATAAATTTCAAAAAGTAATTAAAAATTAGCGTCACCCATATGTGACCGATACGGTGCTCAACGTAATAAGGAGATTTCTTTAGTTTCAATAAATGAATGCGTCAATATCTTGCATTTCCTTTGGCCGGCTAATTTCACGATTGCCGATCATTTATATTACCTAGATCTTTTCCCCAATTTTCGTAAATCATAACGCAAGTTCAGTTTGCTCGCATCCACATTATCGCATATTAATCGAGACAAACAGGAATTAATTCGAGCGTGTTTCCTCGATTTCCAGACGAATATCATCGATACCTATCGTAATTAGTCTTCACTGAAAGTCGTTCTACGCGTACACACTCGCCTAATTAACGAACTCAGGAAACCGAACGCGAGCATATATATATATATATATATATATATATATCCAACTGATCTCGTAGCAGTTAGTATCTTATGCGAGCAGAGAAACATCGTTTAAACACCGGGTTCTCGCTATTCAGCTGAACGTTTTCTACCGTTCTGGAAGATATTATTAAATCATTAGAATAGTAACATAAACAGTGCCGCTGGCAAGCCGATGTACGTATAGAGGAGCCATAGGTATACAGCCGTACGCAATTATTCCGTACGCAATGCGATGGTTAATTAAATCTGGTAAGCTTGTTACACCTGCTCGCGTTTGTAGTCGAGCCATTTTCATCGAATTTCTTTTTTAACCGAAACAACCAAACAAGGGGGGGGGGGGGGGGTAAACGTATGTTAGGCAGGAAGAAACGCGTTGTTCAAGTTCTGTGTAGAGGTACTCCGGCTTGGCTGATAATCGTTATCTGTAATTAAAAGCAAAATCGCGGCGAGGTACTGTAACGAACGCAGACTTGATTAAATTGCGCTTTAACCCGGACGCCGCGCTGCACCGCTGTTGCACCGCTGTTGCACCGCTCCTTCATCGAGCTGTGCTGTACGGAGAGCTGCTAGTAATTTCCTTTGAAGCCGATTTCATTGAGAACACACACCGTCACGCAGCCCGCGTGCGTGTGCGCACACGATCCTCTCCTCCGCGGAAGCCGCTCCTTCGTCATTAAAAATGGAACGCTCTTCGCTTTCCGTTTTTAAAGGCGCGCACGCGCACACGCACACGCACTCACATCGCCTCGGCGCGAATACTTTGTCAATGATTCAACGTCACCCTAAATCAAGCCGCGGATGCACGCGAGAGCAATCCTAGCGGAAATCTGCGTGCAAATTTCTGCGTTCTGCCACACGGAACGCGAGAATCTACCCGCGCCGCGGGAACCAGCGTTCCGTGATTCTCCTCTCTTACCTGTGGTCCCCCCGTTTTCGTTATCCAATTATTTACTGTCCTACCAATTATTATTGCAGAATATTTCCGCAGAGTAGAGTAATTTTTCTGCCAACCTCTGTAATATTTATTCCTTGCGCTATAACGAGTCGAATTCCTGATCGAGATTTTATACATAAGATAGAAATGTTATTCGTTACTTGTAAATCTAGATTCTTCGAAATTAAATTTGATTCGTCTGTTTTCAAAATTTGGGAATGAAATTAAACATCGATTTGATCTGTTAGGGAAATGATTAAAACTAGAATATTGGATAAACGTAAAAGAGATATATTAATTGAGATTCTTAGCGATTGTTATAATATATATGCAAATAAATCAATTTATTGAATTAATCCTCCGTAAATGTATGTTTACAATCTCACTGAACGAAAGTAACGCAATTTCAGTATTATACTGAAATTAATTTCATCCAGAATTGCACACAAGAGCATAAATCCAGCCGTTTTAACTGTTCCAAAGCAAGGATTTCTAAGAGATTTTTAATCTGTGCGGCGATCACTGTCGTGGCAATGAATAAAACATAAGAATGCGGTGAAAAATTGGATTTTTTGGAAGAGACGAGACAGAAACGTCTCGCACGAAGAGATTCGTGGAACTCGGGCAAAGCGAGCAATTCAAGGTTTTTCGCATGTCGCGAAAGCTTAGAGGCGTGTTCGTATATGAGACGCTCGCTTCGCAGTCGGTTATTTCGAAAACACGCGGTTCTATATAAAGCTGCGTCGCGACAGTGCCGCGGCGGGGCTTCCTTGTTCCGAGTGGAAAGGTTAAGGGAAACGGAGCCCGAGAGATCGGGGCCGACTGTCCATCTGTATCGCGTATTTCGGTTGAGGTCGACCGCACAATGGATGGATAAAAGCCCGGACAGAGAAATATCCGCGCGGGACGTGCCAGAGATATTTCGGAGGCTCTTTGAAATATTCGAGAACATGCTACCCCTTGGCAATCCCTTGAAAGCACCTTCTTTAGCTCAGTGCTTATGTTAAATGAAGTACTGCACATCCTGTGACATGGATATCGGAACTTTTGCAGCCAAATAGAATTTAGAATAAATAGATTTTTCATTTGAGTATGTAATCTTTACTAATCTATAATATTCTCCTATTGTCAACGATTCTTGAGATATTCTTTAAGAGCTGCGAGTGGGCGTAGCTTCATGGGTGGGTGCGACTTCTTTGCTCTCGTTTTGACGGAGCCGGGACAATACCCCACGGGGTAACTGCTGTCAGTGATTAGCATCAACCCATAGGAAATATGTATTAGGTCGTCGCATCAGTTCGTGCCGTATACATTTTTACTCCTCGCAGTGCATTTTCAGAATATTAGCACCCGAAGGAAAAGAGTTTAATTAGTAAAATGAATTTTGATCTTGAAGATCGATCACGTTCTGGACGTTTAACTGAAATTGGCGAGGACATAATTCGTACTTCAGTGGATGGAACGCGAAATTTATCGGTTCAAGAGGCGTTTGATACTTTGAACATTCTAAAATCATTTATCCACAGGTATTTCAAGAAAATGAGAACAGTAAGCGATACGAACTTGTGAGACGATTTAATACAATAGTAATACAATAGCAGATTTTCTAGTTTCAATGTAAATGGAGTGAAAAGACAAATCGTATCAGTAAGAGCTGTAGGTGAACCGATTGAAACAGGACACCGAGTGAGTCCGGGGTCAGACACAGGAAGGGTGAGGCAGTTGTCCGAATATCCGCTATCTTTAGCTCCATTCTTTTCTCTGGGATAGCCTCGTGTCGGCTCGACACAGGCTCGCAGGCGCACGAGTCAATGGTCACGCGTCGCGGACCACGTTGATTCGCCGATTCCGAACCGGTGGCCTGTGCCATGCCGGTGTGGCATTATGTCCCTATTAAAGTCTCCTCGAAAAAAAACGGTGGTCGCTGTCGCGATGGCCGCGAAATCCACGACGAGGGAACTGGGACGAGCGCACTTTCCTCGCTGAGAATTCTTCTATTCACGCGGTCTCGTAACGAAACGTTCCCCGGTTGCGTTCTCTCGCTACCACCAGCAAAAAATCCATGCAGACAAATATCCCGGTGGGAGCGGAACGGTCCACGGAATCGGAGCAGTAGGCTAAACGATCGAGGCGAGCCGGTGAAACGGACGTCTCTTCGACGTTTTATCGATCGCCTCGGTTGGACACCGGTAAAAATAGTCGGCGATCTCTTTCCTCTCTCGCGTTCGCACTCCGCTGCGTTTCTTCCGTAAATAAATTGAACTTTGCGCGATCGCCTCTGTGCACCACCTAGATCCTGTTTGCCGTCGCGTTGATCCCGTATTTTGAGCAGAAAGGGAGAGAGAGAGGGAGAGGGAGAGAGAGAGAGAATTGTCGGCAGCGTTTACCACGTTCAAATACCGAGTTTATATAGAAATTCTGTTACGATTTCATCCTGGAGTGTTTGTTAATAATCGTATACTTGTTAGCGACAGCTTATTTTTAAGGGAGATCGAAGGCCAGGTAGGAAATCAGCGCTGCTTCATTTTCGGTTAATGTATGGTAAGATCAGGGGTTTGCGTAGCTTCTCAAGGCGTAGTTCCTGTTATCGGATAAACCTCTGATGATGCCTGATAACTTCAAGTTGTGCAGGTTTTTAGCATAAACGGGACAGATGCCCTCTTAATTTCCTACAAAAATTCAACCTAATAATACTAATACTAATAAGAACAATAATAATAATAGTTGGGTAATAAGAAAAACGAAAATGAAAGCAATATAAATACAATAAACAAAGTAAACACATACTAAACATCTTACGTCCTGATAAAATTATATAGTTGATATTCAAATTTATTAAAATCATCAATGAAGAACTCGGTGGCGTTAGTAGAAGTATCAGCCGAATTGAGAATCCTGTTCAAAGGGTTAGTACAGAGAAAACGAGAAACATAGTGATGAGGCACAAAAACTCGGTGCATTCTGGCAAAAGATCGTGAATTGCTGAGATTAATTAATTTGGTAACACTAGAGTTGTTTACTCTTACATATGTTCGACAGTTACTACGTATGTTTAGAAAGTTCGGAATTTTTAAGTAAGCACTCAGCGGTTATCTCGGTATCGTGAACGAAGAAGTTACATTTCTATTCAGCCAAAATTTCTGACATACTCCTGCATCCAGTGTCTACGAATGCATGAAGCAAAACACAATCAAACCGTTTGGACGGGTTCAACGTTAACTCATTAAAGCAATGAATTTTTATCGAGTACCCGTGTTCATAAATATTTTACAACCTCCTGTGCATAAAGAGCTGTAGCGAAATGACGCGGAGAGGTTGCCAGGAAATCCGTGAGAACAACTTGTCACGCATGCCGGCGAACCAAACCGAATCCTGATCGGTGAGAACATCGAATGTTGTCTTGCCAAAAAGTCGATGCTATTTCTGGGTCACCGGTTTGCCCGTACTTTTACCGTTGACCGCGTGCGTCAGAATTTTCTGTATTCCGCTCGAACGGTTCCACCTTCCGCGTATACCGTACGCTTCGCAGTATGAGATTGCAGATTTTCCATTTCGAGTCCGCGGCCGTGCAACTTATAATTTCACAATTCGCGGACCGATAATGGCGGACCTTTAAATCGCAGAATGGACGCGATCGGAGACACAGGCGATTACAGGAGAAAGGGAGAGGCGTTTCGTTGCGAATGCTTATTTGCCAGGTTGCGGATTTGATGTATTTATTAGACGAACAAATCGAAGAAACGATGAACTATAAAAACGTCGTAAGAAGTATATATAAGAAGTATATACTGTTACATTACGTTTTGTTTGTTGAAGTTGTTGCGAATAAAAATATCGTAAAACTAATGAAGAAATTATTGATCGACGGACGTTTTTTCTTTCTTTCGCGATAAATGTACAGGCTATTGTACTTAAGAATCGAGTGGTCTCGACCGGAACACGTCTGCGACTTTTCAATGATTTCTAGGCAGTGCCCCAGAGAGTCAGCTCCGGGAAAGTAAAAACGCCGGCAAGGATCGGGCAGGCTGCTATCAAGTTTCTCGAACAATGTTAATAACGATACACATGCGCTCGCACGTGTTCGCGATCCGGTATTTAATCCCGGCGGAGGAACACGGTGGAATTCATTACGGTCGATAATTCGTACATTTTTCAAACACGAACTGTTCATCGACTGCCTCGCTACCGGCTGCCTGCTATTTTCAGGCGGATTTATTTATTTATCCCGTGCAGTGGCGCGCTAAATTCCAAAGGCTTCATTGCTGGGAAACGTTCCTGCTAATGTTCGCACCGGGCTACCGGTTTATTGAACGCGTTAATCACGAATTTCGTCCGGTAGAGGGAGAAGTTTCAACATATTTGTTCGAGAAAATGCCTCTCTCTCCACCCCTCGCGAGATAGTTTATCGTAATCGGTATGTGCCATCTCGAATGCATCAGACTTTAACGCATCTGTCAAAGGTGGTTACCAAATCGAGTCAACACTTTATTTTACCAAAATACTAATAATAAGCTTTTCGAGAACTGGGCTATGGGTAAAAGAAGCATAATAATTTTCTTAATGATTTCATTAAGATATTGTTACATGATATTAACCCAAACGATTGATTGAATTTCAATTAAAACTGTTGTCGCTTTTAACCCTTTGCACTCGAATGGCGACTCTGAGGCGTTACTAAATATTGGTATACAACTTTTCAAAATCATAGTGAGAAGATCAGATTCGTTTGTATTAGAAAAAAAGCTGTTAAAATTGCATTGTACTTGCCAGTAGGTTTAATTTCACATGCATAAATCGCAATAAATTATGTAAAATAGAAATACCGTAGACAGAAGACGTGTTTTGGATTTAGAATTCAAATAGCTTCGACTGCAGAGGGTTAAGGCTTTTTAAAAATTACAAGACGGAATTTATTTAGGCTTATCGATATTTTTATTATAATGTAAGCTCGTACAGGGTGACCACTGATTGACTGAATGATGTAAAACAAACATAACTTTCACGAATGCACATTTTTAAATTTTTTATTGTTTTATTTGTAAATATAATTAATCGATATTTTTCAGTATCATGTATGAAAAACAAGATCCCTCAAATGACCACCAAGTCCTAAGCCGACGGACTTAGTCTATTTTTTCTAAGTTTTAATCATTGATTTTTCACTGGAATAGAAAAACTCGATTGATTTTATTTGTTACTGGCCATCACACGTGACTATTTTTATCTCCAAGTAATGCTCTATAACCTACGAAAAGGAAAATAAAAGAGATTGAAAGTGAATAGATTATGACTTTTTCAAACTCTTCTTTTCAGTGGTCATCCTGTACAAATGAATTTATTTAGTCATTTTTTAAGTAAGAATCTTCACATTTTCATAATTGCCATTTTTATCTTAATGGTAAAAGTTCTGTGTTAAGAAACTTCTAACTGTGATTTTTGAACTTAAAAGAACTATTGGAAACTGTCGGTGGATAAAGTGTGAAGTATACTAATTTTGCATACTTTCTGTTAAAATGAAAGTCTTGAACGAGGGATACAAACTTGTACATGCGTATTCAAAATGTATATTTAGATGAGAAATTCGTGGAAACTGTCTTTGATTGCGTTTTGCTTCGGAAACTAGTAGCAAGTATTCGAATTCCCATTTTTGCAGAAGATCTTACGATTGCTCTCGTAGCCGATAATTCTGGCCAGTGGGAACCGCGTAAACGTTCGAAGTGGTTCGATACAATAGCTCGTCGCAGGAACACGTTTCCTCGGAGAATCTCGCTTTCGCTGGATGCTTCCTAGATACGCTTCCTAAAGACGCGTAAATAAGCGTTTCTTCGTGAAAAGGGAAACTCGCGAGAGCAATAAATATTTTTGTCAACAAGCGACGCCCGGCCTCTGCTCGTAAATCAGTCTCGGCCGTCCATGGAGAAATTGCATGTAAATCGGTTCGACGATTCTTGCCGGCAACGATTCGTTCGTTCGCTCGTTCGCTCGTTCGTTCATTCGTTCGGCATTCAGTGGGCGTGCAAAGAGGATTTTCAGGCAACTTTCTAAGCCGTGTATCCCGGTGAAAGGGTTAATAACGCTGAATAACCGCGGCCGAAGGCGCGAACGACCGATCACAAAAGGGCTCGGCCTTTCCCCGTCTCCCCACCCAACATATCCTCCCCCGCACCCTTCCGTGTAGCCGCCATCCATCTCATTACCGCTTGAAAAGATCGGTCGATGGACGAGTACAAAAGGAACCGAAGTCTCGTTTCCATTTCTCGGTCCGTTTTTAACCTACGGGGTGGCGAACGAATGCACGAACCTATAGGACACACCCTTCAACTGGGTCCCTCGGTGTGGGAGATTATTTTTTACCGCGGGTAATCCGAGAACTTCGTTTTTCTTCCTTCAAATAGAAGAACTACAGCAATTCTCCCCAATTGAAGCCTCGCGGTTGGTTTTCATAGTTGCCGATCTTCAACGGTTATAAAAACGAGGCGCAAGGCCCGAATCGTCGTATCCCTTTTTCCCAAATTATCCACTTTAGTTTATTTAGCTGAATAGTATATTTAGTATATTTAAGCTGAAGGACAATTGGGAAGAATTTATTGCATTAGGTTGGTGTATGTGTAATGTTAGATTTTGATTATGTTGTTTATGATTTTTTGCAGTCTTATTGTGTATCAACAGCCGCATATTCTGCCAAAAGAATTTTTTCAAAATTCTGAATTTTTGTCCTTTATTATGAGATTTGTATGAGCATCAATTTTTCGAATATCCGTGTAATTTCTTTTAATCCTATGCACTCGAGTGGTGCCTTTGAGGAACCGCTAAAATTATTCTGTCACGTTCCAAAATATTGTTTATACTAACAAAGTTTAGATTTAAAAAATTGTTAAAAGAGAAACTGTTGGTACGAGTCACAGGAATCAATTTCATATACATAAAATACACTTTGTTACAGAAAAAAGGATTAAAAGCTGAGCTTATCCATTCAAAAGGCCAGAACTACTTTAAAAATGGCATTCATACATTAAAAGCTCGGTGGAAAAGGTGTATCGATACAAATGGATCATATTTTGATTAAATAAACATCTTTCAAAAAAGGATATGAAGTCTTTACTATTCGTTTAAAAATACGGCGATTTATATGCAACCAACCGAATAAATTCTTCAATTCATGAGTTTTTTCGCGCTAGATTTCATGTCACATACCGTGGATGCGCATCGAAATGTATACATGAGTAGTCACGAATGACTAGCTTTCTAATGTCCATTTCTTTCGCCGACTGCTGCTTTTGTTAGCGATCTTAACGGTTCGTCGTACAGTTAAATTTTTACATCCATGCATATGCAACTGAATTGAAAAATGCATTTCCCTAGCGGTACACCGAGCGCAACGAACGTGGTTAGGATCCCCAAGAAGGACGGCGATCGCTATGATAAATCTTGACCTTTTGGTCTATATTTTCATCGAATAAGCGTTGCACGATCGAAGAAAGTACACGTGATCATTAGACAGATTACGAGTTAAACATTTTGACAGATTGTCTGCGAAAACGACGGTTCTTCAGAACGCGCCTTTCATTGTTTCTTACGAAACGCGTTAATTAATTTCCCGCGACCTTTAACTAACAGGCCATTGTTGTCTTCGATATTTTCGTTACTATGCGGTACGAAAACTAAAGAACGTGATTTCATTGACCGTATAACGGCGCCAGGCCTTGAAACGACCCGGGAAGAAGCTACATTTCAGAAGGAAGTCACGTTCACGGTGAAGAATGTTCGGCACCGGGAGTTCTTTTATTACAGACTTTCATTTCGGGTGCACCTTGAATTCTTAATTCGCTTAATCACCTCTTTAGCGCACCTTATTGAGCCGCGGTGGGCGTGCGGACGAGTAAAGGTGCAATTCATTAAAGCACCTTGGTGTGTCCAAGGTATGACGACAGTGTTTCAACTCATTGGCAGTATTTAGAATTCGTTGAGAGATACAAAGCCTTGGAGAACGGCTTTCAAGTCTAGGAAGAATCGTTAGGCCCCACAAAAATAAGATTCGAGTCCGGAAAAGTGCAACGGAGATATAATCTGTGATTTATTTATTATTTTATAACTCGTACAGATACCGGCGCTGTTACAAAATAATCAAGGAAGTCTCGTTAACAGGCACGGATGATGGATGGCAGAAAGACGAGCAACATGTTTATGAAATATTGATGCGTGTAAACGCGTAACCTCAAAGCAACGCAATAGTTTTATTTGCCCGGTGAGGCATATGTGCGAGGGAACTCGTTTCCACGCTGACAACATTTTCTATCGTGTGATTAAGAACGGATCACGTGTAAGACGGATGGAAGAGCGTTCTCTATTGGTTGTTAAATATTTTCCGTCGCTCCGATCCAGGGGACGAGATAACACCGCGAAATAGGTTCGATCTTCCGCGCCTACTTTCCTTCTACGCTACAAATCCTTCCAATGAGGTCAACATGACCCAAACGAGCGTCTCGAAGAGTTTACTATACCTTACCAAAGTATCAAAGAGCTAATACTTGTTCTTACCTGTCGGCTGCCGTGTCTCTTACTTGTCAAAGCCGGTGCTTCCCAATTTTAATCTTAGAAACTACTTGCCGGATTAACTTGACTCTCTTTTCGATTTAATCGAGAAAGAGCGGCCTCACACTTGGATCTTTTTTTAGCAGCGGAACAAAATTAAATTATAAATAGATTTAATTATTCAATTGTTCTCTTAGTATGCACTATCAATACGTTTAAGGAATCGCACACTATTTTATTCTGTAACTCATCGCTCCAAGATATTGTACATTAGTCACTTAACTTTTATAAGCGATAATATTTTCTTTTGCACAAATTTTATTTCGTTCTTTCCTGTCTATTACCTTCTCTTGTACTAAAGGGGTTCTCCTATGAACAACAGAATTCTGTGAATGAAATTCGGAATCGGCTAAATGATGACTTAAAGTCCTCTCAATTTAATCAAGAAGGTTGGATCAATCACAGAAATTTGTCTTGCTTATAGAATAACATTCACGCACGTTGAATTTATAAACAAATTCGGAAACTTAAAATTTTCTCAATTTTTTATATAGCGCTTCATGGCTAATTTCAAACGTAATCTAGGATAGCAATCGCGAGAAAAATCAGTCTAAGGACACAACAATAAATCACCCCAGTCAATGTCACCCCGGAAGTCGGCGGAAGTGCTGCCCCATGACCCAGTTCATCCCAGGGAAGATCAATCGGCGTTCGGAATCAGAACTAGTCCACATCCGATCGATGAATCATGCTCGTCCGCTTTCGAGTCAGACTCGATCGGGGCCATCTCGAATTTGAATAAAGTTTTGCGATCGGATCCGGAGCAGCCGACACGCTCGATCGACACGGTCGCGGCGCGCAGTCGTCCGGATCGAGGAACTCGATGACATTTTGTCAAAAACGATTAACTTTCTCGTACCGATATCCACTGCATCTACGCTGCTTCCCAAATGTACATCAGACTCGAAACTCCAGTCACACTATTTCGTTTCGAACATTTATTTTACTCTCCTCAAAGAATTTCTTTTATCGTCCTAGGAGAAAGTGCGACAAACGTACGTTATTTGTCCGTGAGAACGAATTCATGCACTAAAAATATCAAAACTCTGAGACGGGGAGATCCCAGAAATGGGAAACGGAGTCGTTCGGCTCGATCTAGAAATGAATTTTAAACATGTAAGGATACAGAAATAATATCGGATGGAATGGCATTTCAAGTGTTGCATACTATAAAGCCCACATTATGATCAAAACGGTGGAAAATCTGCATACATTCAGTCCTGTCATCGTTTTGGAGAAATATAACACCAGTTACTTTTGGTTTAACGTTAAATGTACAGTAGATTCGGATTATTTGTGCTTTCGTCCTCGAGGAACAGAATCTGAACAAAACATGCCGTCAAAATGGCCGGTCTCACATTTTTCATCTTAAAATCACTGAAATGGCAACTTTTTCATATCTTAATTTGAGCATACGTTATAACAGAAACGGCTCAGATGTCAACAATCGTCAATCGGTCTTAATTCGATAAGTTTAATTCGTACCATAGGACGCTGGTTCTGACATATAAGAATCGCCTATACCTTCAAGCTCGCTTCTTCTGTGTAAACTATACCGCATAGCGATGCATCATCGTCATCTGCTCGAAAGTGTCTGCTTCTCGCGGATTAAAAGTTACATAAAAAAGTGATGAAATGTTTTCGATCCGGCACACGTCGCAGCTATCGATTGCAAGCGTGTCGCAGTCAGCCGGATCCGTCACCTTCGCGAACGCGCTAGAATTACATCAGACAGGTTCTGCCGACGGAGAGGATGCTGGGAAACTGGGTCTGGAAGGGTGCGTCGGGCCTCAGAAGCCACGGTAAGGACATAGTCGGCCGGAAGCCTTTCGAGGGATCGATTCGTGGATCGACTCGCAGATCGGCTCGTGGATCTCTTCGCCGCGCGTCTTTGGGATCGTGAAAGCGAAAGTTCCGAGAGCCGGAGAACGGGCCTGGCGTGCACGAGTGCGAGCTGGGTCGAAGAGAAAAAGAGGCGGAGAGAGGAAGTTTCGGGGACTAGAGGGCCCGAGGAGAACGTCCGGCCCCGGAGAAATCGACCAGAGAGAGGATCCGAGCGCAGAACAGGCGGAGGAGCTGGCCACCATGACCGAAAGGTCGGATCTCGTTGCTTTTCAAGCTCGTTCTACCTTCTACCTCGCCTGGATTCCATTCCGTGGGACTCAGTCGCGTTTCCGGTTTCCAAACAAGAGATTATCATCCTGGGACCGCGAGGTGGCTCATAGGCAAATGACGCCGGCAATCCTGCGCTCAGTGAGAACACAGATTTGTTTTCGGAATTGTTCTTGGCGCTGACGATTCGCGAGGTGCTCGATGCCGCCCCGTGTATGCTAATTTACCTCGTGGTAATTACAAGAACGTGTCTCGTCTTCGTGAAACTACTATGCGAAATTTATCTTATTTTGTTGAACGTCGGCTTGAGAAAACTCGATGCAGTCGTTAGTCATTTCATATACAGTGCAGAGCATTATAAATAAAGAAATATATACTCACCGCGGGAAGTATGTTGACAGCTTTTCAAACACGATAACTTTTTCTAAAGTCGAGTGACTTAATTATTTTTTAGACATTTGTCCGACTAGTTTGCTAGAGAATAAGTAAGACACATTTTGTTTAGGTTGCAATTGGTTGGGATGATAAAATTGAAAAATTGCTTTTGGTAACTTGTACGTGTACTGAAAATTTAATCGAAATCAGTTGATGTAAGCTGTAAATCTGCAGTTTTTTAAATCTTTTAACGCCTGCAGCTTCATTCTGCGTTCATATGAGTTACCGAGGTCAACCAAACGCATGTTTTAAACTTTCTTTATAGGTTCATATAATAAAAGTTAGAAAAACATAATTTCTTAGTTTCTTCCTGATTCCAGCCAATTGCAATCCGAACAAATTTTGTTTGCTCATTTTCTAGCAAACTAGTCGAACTAACAACCTGACTTAGGAAAGTTATTCCGTTTGACAAGCTATCAACTTATTTCCCGCGGCGAGTGTACATGTATATAATAACTTCTTTAAAATAGCACCACATGATCTGAATTTGTTTTGAAATGTTAGACCGACTAGTTTGTTAGAGAATGAGTATACAACAATTCGTAGACTGCAGATTTCATTCATTTATAATAAAAATGGATAGGTGAAATTTAAAGCTATCATCGTTTCACTGAAATTATTAAGAAATTTCTGTTTAACTCACGTATATTGCAATTGAAAAACATAATTTTTATTTTTAATCGGTTGGCGTCAATATGAGCTATTAACATTTAAGGTTCCTGAAAGTAGTAGTTTTTGAGTAATTTAGATCAAAAGTATGGTAATTTTATATCTTTCGGTTACCAAAACACATTTTTAAAATTGCCGCTTTAGCTTCGGGTAAAAAAGTTGAAAAAGCATAGCTTTTTAATTTTTTTATCGTCTCAAGCAATTGAAGCGTAAAAAATTTCTGTTCACTCATTCTCTAACGAACTAGTGGGTCCAACATACCCGCGACATCGAAGCGACGATCGAGCGTTTTTCAACTGGGCGGTGCGGCGTTATTGGATAATTGATACCTGCGTCGCAGTTTAATTAGACTCTTTCGAAAGCTACGAATAACTCGGACTGGAAACTGTGTGTGTGTCGGAATTCTTAAAGCTTCATCCGGCGAACCCTCGATTATCTGTGCAATCACCTCTGCCGCGTCGCCGTAGAAACATTACTCGCGATGATCATTTTCTTGCGGACATAATCTCGGACCGTTTCTCCTTTCTTGCAATAGCAATCGTCAAATTGTTTCCTCTTTATCGTGTCTTGCCGTGGCTCGAACATGCCTCGCGTTTCTGGCCGAAGAAATTGCTCGTGGTACGACCGCGGACATATGTGCGCGTTCACGGTACCCGTGAATTATTATATCAACGTGCAGAAACGACGCGTGTAAGATTTATTTTTCAGCTTTTCCGATACGTCGATCCATGCGCGGGAGAAATACAAAGGTTCGAATATTGTCATGCGCATTTCGACGTCAAGTCGAAAGTGGGAAAAATGACTGCAATCTGCTATACTTATCCGCGCTACGTTCGTCGAGTATCTCGATCGCTATTACTGTACCGCCAACCTTATGCACAATAATTAATCTTATCTTATTGTTGTCGAGTGTCCACCTATGGCTGTTACCGCTTAGCTGCCAAAACCGTTCCAAGGCCGTTACGCAACCTGCGGTCCTTGACTCCTCGAGCGTAAATATTTTCGCCCCAGGCAGGATGTAATGTCCACTTTCAATGCCACCTAATCGGCGGATTAGACAACGTATAGTAGACATTTTTTTCGCAATAAGAATTTGCTGAATTCGAAGGTGAACGCATTTTATTACAACGTGCACAAAAAGATACCAATGCCGAGAACAATAAACACGGATCGAATAACCTTCCGCCGTGAGTAATCTGGATATAAAATTTGCAGTGGCGATCGGCTGGATCGTGGAATTTGTGTGATTACAGCGGATTCCAAAGTACAGAACGCTACAGACGAGCAACGATAGCACGGATCAACATTTTCATGTCGCACAATCTAAATATATATTGACAGATTCGTTGAAAATTTTGTGCAGGGATTTGTCTAAAAATTTCGTGTAACTCTGTTAAGGTTTTAATCAATAGAAAATAACTTATCAAAATTCTTCGATTCTAATCTGCCTTCCGTTTTAAATGTCATCTGCTCGTGTTTGCCATAAATGTATCAGATCCGCAGTAAATATTTACCAAACATCAGAATGAAAGAGAAATTCGTTTCGCTAGATAATTCTTCTTGAAAAAATGAAATTGTAAATATCATTGAATTTAAATTCGACGAACATTTCCTCGAGTTTTAAAGATGGAGAATATCAAAAATGCATAGAGATCGGTATGAATGCAAAGCCCCCGAAGCTCCGTTGTTCAAAGTTTCCAGTCGTGTTCTCATCGTGTAGGAACTTTTCATCGTGCCGATGCACTGCCACAAAGGCCTCGGATCGTGCAAATAGCTTTTTTTCCCGGGAGCGTGACTCCGGGCAAGAAAAAGCGACCGTCGGTTCCCATAAACTCTTTCGATCGGTTTCCGGGTCCGCGTCCTTTGTGCTCGAACACGCTCCGAGGCTGATTGGATATCTGCGGAGCGGATCGGATCGGATCGGAGCAAAGCGGAGCCACGCGCTCGAAAATTACGTAAAGCTTGAATCAAGAGGGGGTTGACACTCCATGGACCTTTTTTTTGTCCGCAGGTTCGTGTTGTTCAAGCGCCACTACGATAAATATGTCGCCCTAGCCGCAAAGTACGAGGAAGCAAAGGGGATCGCGTACTACCTGGAAGAACGGTATCACGAAGTCAAGGTACGTAGAAAACGGATTACCGATCTTCGCTGGCCAGAGCGGAAGCCTCGTAAATAAAGGCTGGCCGCGCTAATTGCGCGGAGACAGCGATCGGCGCAATCTAATCGCCGTATCGCGCGATACCCGTAACTCTCGAAATACCCCTATTGCAACTGGAGTAGTTCTGGGAAACGGGCCAATCTGCGCGTTAATTATTTCATGCGATGACCGTCAGTCCTCTTCGTTTCTGTTCGCATAATTCGCTGACGTTTGGTGGACTGAATCTTAATAAGCTAAAACGGTTCCTCGGGGTATCATTGAACGATCATTTACAAAATTCACAGCTTCTTGCAGACAATACTGGTTGCCGAAGATAGCTTCGAAATAGGTACATCGTCCTCCGAACGAAAATTGGATAAAATTAGTTGAACGATTACGAAAAATATAAAACAATGGGTATTACGTTGCGTCGGAGGTGCGAACATCCCATTAGTCAATGAAACGTGGTAAATTCATTAGCCTGGGAAAGAACTTCGTTTCCTCTCTATTGCTCCGGATTACGTGTACGGTTAAAGTAGAATATGTCGTAAGATTAGACATCGGATACGTCGAAACGGAGGCACGTAAATGCTGAAACGCGACGAAGCCAAAAAAGCGACGTCGATCGTTGGCTGTGCTCTTGTCTTTCTTCTCTCTCTCGCTCTCTCATCCTCTCGCTTCTTCTTCATAAAGAAAGACTGCGGCTACCTCCATTGCTGTAAACGACGTCGATTTCGTAAACTCGGATAAAACGGCCGCCGAGACAATTATACAATGTACAAAGCTCCTGTCGGACTATTTAGCGACGAATATGAAAGCGTTGGCAACGATCCTTGAGCCAAACTCGGACTGAATCTCTGTGGCTACAACTGAACTGCGAAACTGGGCTGCAACTGCGTTTTTATCGAAGCTCAAACTTTCACGGGCCTACTTGGAAAATCGAGATTCTGCTGGTTTACGTTAAAGGGCCTAGCCGATTAAGATGGTCAAAACTGCCCTTAGCGATTTT
>CM052161.1:16968583-16979653 GCA_028455555.1 Augochlorella aurata
AAAATCGCTAAGGGCAGTTTTGACCATCTTAATCGGCTAGGCCCTTTCGCTCGTTCAGCGTGTCCCACAAACTCTGTCCACTTAAATAACTTGGTTATGTGGGACACATTCTATATTCAATCGATGTTGCAAACAGGCCATCGGAAAGATTTTTAAAAACATCTCACTCGCTCAAAAATAAGCTAATTCAGCGAGTGAAATACAATCTTCCAGTCTCATTGAAGAACAGTACAAAAGTAAATTCACACCCGCTAAAAGGTTCCAATGACTTTCTGTACGTAACGCAGACTTGCAGCCGCGACAGTTTCCAAGATATTCGACTGCAGCTGTGTGCATGCTGGTGCTGCACGTGACTCGCATTGTTTTTGGACGCTAATTGTCCGCATTCAACGTTCGCCAACGAAAATACCCTTTGAAAATCGCGACGAATGCACAAACGCGGCGAGAAAACGCAACAGTGACGAACAATAGGGCGAAAAGGCAGATAAAGCGTCGTAGACAATGGCAAACCCCGGAATTAACGTGCGACGAATCCCAACCAGTTTTCGAGCGGGGACCCTTTCGTTCCAATTCGGCGAAACCGGCTCGCAGAAACTCGCGCGAGTGCCGCGTAATGGTGCAATTAATTCACGACGACGATTGCGGAGATGCGAGGCAGCTCTTCCGCGATCTCGTTAGTTTGCACGATCGTTATCTGAGGACTGCGTGCTTCGTTTCTGGCGGCCGCTGTGCTCCCGTCCCGCGAAGTTAATATTATAATAGTGAAACCGAGCCGAGTCGTATGATATTTCAGCGATCGCGATGAAAATGATTGGGTTTAGATAACGATCCAGGTGTTCAAAGTCACATTACAGGAAAGGCTAATCGAATTTGACAGCGGTGCCAAGACCCGTCCGGACTTGCTAATTTATTCATTGTCAATTAGCTCGATTAATCGTTAGACTGTGGATCTCTGTGCTAAATGTAAATCTACATCGACCGTTGCAAGAAGCGGGGATCGGGACAGGAATGTATGCTGCTTCTGAATGATTTCAATTATTCGAAATTAATACAACTTCTTATATTCTTCTGACGTGCTTCCCGATTCGCAATGATAAAATCCGCAGTCCAGTGATCAGATATTTCTAAACTTGAGTTTATAAAAATCGTGTTAACATGTATCGGGGAATAAATTGCCGGTGGATCGTTCGTATTCTTGATTAATCGCGACAGCGTGATAAGTCATGGTCGAAGAATCATCCAATTAACTATGGTTCAATTTAATGGGTCGTCGCTGTAATTACATTAACGCGGCAGGCCTATTTTTAACTGACCATTAGGGTAGAGCTGCGGCTGGTGCATCGTTAATCGAGATAAGGGTTGAAAACTGCATGCTTTGTTCGATGCATTCGATACCCCGCTTCAACTATAGAATTACTAGGGGCAATGCCGCCACTGCTGCTAGGAACTTGCAAAAATCGGATTTCTCCTTTTCTCTCGTGTCCAGTAATGGGTCTAGAAACTTGGCAAGAGAATGATAAATACGTTAGAATCCGCAAAGGAAATTGTTAAGTCACGGCAAAATTGTAAGGCGCGCTATAAAATTGCGAGGCCTATGGAAATAGAATTGATTCCCAGGAGGAGGCAGTTAAAATAGTTCATACAGTTATGAATAGAAGATACTGGACAGTTCTGCGAAGGTAGGAGTTAAGCGGGAATTCGCGTCTCTTATTACAGGTTATTAATGAGGACAATAGTATAGAGACGATTGCGAACGACGGCGGAATCATTTATTATAATGGCAAACAAGAATCTACTTCTCGAAAGAATAGAAGAATATACCGCACAGGAAACTGCACTTACTTTCCGGTCGACCTAATATTACTTCACAGTGAGTCGCGCAGCATTATACTCGGCGGCTTCAATGTATGTATACCTCCAGGTTTCCCGGGTTTTACGACACGTCAATTACCATTCAGGTTAATCCTCGAGATCCTCCTTCCAAGACGTAGTGCTTCGAGTACTGCTTCAGAAATAAATTGACGAATACCAAGCTAAAAGAACGTGCCAATTCGAGCCCCAGAAATAGGGGATGAGACACGGAGCGGTCGGGCACCGAACGATACCTGTGTTGCTT
The DNA here is from genome assembly GCA_028455555.1 of Augochlorella aurata. Taxonomy (NCBI): domain Eukaryota; kingdom Metazoa; phylum Arthropoda; class Insecta; order Hymenoptera; family Halictidae; genus Augochlorella; species Augochlorella aurata. The sequence goes on from CM052161.1 coordinate 16,970,700, forward strand.
TAACAGTGTCCCTTTTTATTTTTTCGTTGACATGGAGTCGTAATTCTTACCTAAGAGCTTCCTTTTTACAATCGTTGTAAATAGGGTGATTTTAGCCTGACAGAGCCGCTTGGACAGCATTTACGATCCGTTTTCTTACCGAATTAGTTTACAATCGTTGGTCTTTACTGGCCATATCTTGCATTTTCACGATTAGGGTAATCTGTGTACCCTCCTGTATTCTATATTTTCATATTATACGATTCACTAATATTGTCCATTGAAGAGAACAATGTTAGACCTGAAAAGATCTGAATAAATTCAATCTTTTTATTGTTGAAAAGCAGCACGCGTGAGTTACATTTAGAGCTCAGCAGATTTAGTGTTGAAAATGTTGTAGAATGCCAGAGTTATTCACGAACGATGGCCGAGTCGGTTGATAGCAAACTTGGGGTGACGCCTGTACGGAGCGAAGCCTTTGCAGAAGGGATGCGTTGGTCTCCTGGTGCCTTGTTCCTCGGCGAGGCACCAGTTTCCCCTTGGCCTTCCTCCGGCGGCCACTTGTACGTCTGCTTATCTGTCTCGAACCGCAGGATTTGCTCGCGGCCTGCAATACCAGACCGTCGAGCCGGGAATCGCGTCTCTTAAGGGGAAAAAACACAGGACGGACGAATCGGTTACATTTCGTTACTCTGCTTTTCCTTCTGCGGTCTCGCGTCTTGTCTTTCGACGTGTCTCCGATCCCTACCCCTTTGTTCGCTCCCTCTTTTTCTCTTCCTTTTTTCCTCGTTGGAGACTTTCTTCGGTTTCCTGGCTGTCGTTTCCGTTCCGCCCGCGAAACTCTTCGCTGTCTACTCCGATCCAGCCCGTGGATGGCGTTCATCAACCTCTCGAGGCTGGCTTACCCACCTAAGTTGACCTACAATGCGGCATCTAGCGCGGTGCTGCTTGAGACTCGAGTGGATTAAGGTGGATCCACACCTGGGCAGATGCGAAACGATTGCGAGACACCTTCGTGGACTGCGTCCGAACAGTACCAGCTCCCTTAGGACGCGAGTCGATTGAAATTTCTTTATCGCCTGCCTTTGAACGACCACTTGCCTTTAGGCGCGAGTCAATTCCTTCAATACTAAAATTATTGAAGGAAGAAAGAAGCTCAAAGAAAGGTGGAGAGAATCGGTGTGGATTCACCTTAATCAGGAGGCGCGGCACGCCGATTGATTCCTGTTCGTTTTGTTCGGAGCTGTGTTAACTCGAGCCAGACGTGGGCCGCCGTCGATGGTCATAGTCTAGGAGTCTAGGAGGACGACCTGTTTGCGCTCGCAGACTCGGCATCGTGATGATTAATCGTAAATCGTTTACGCAATCCAACGAACAAGTTTCTCGTAATTCTGAGAGGACGCTCGGCGATGACGCGTCGATTTTCTTGATCTATTAACTATTCCACAAGGTGAGATGATAAAGAGCACACCTTCTGATCTTTCAGGAGCTGTTACAAGAAAATCGGCGCGTTCCCGGCACCCTAAATACTATGCACACTATTTAACCGTTCCTAAATGTTTATAATTGTGATTTTCGTATTTGGAAGAGATACGATTTATGTAATTTTTCCCGTTAGGGCAGCGAAAATGATCAAAGTCGAAAGTTGGACTGATTTTCTTCGAAACCGAATTTCTTGACATGCTTTTCAAATCCGTGTTCGTATTACCCATTGGCTAGATGTGGCATTTAATCGACGACACGATTGCCATCGGATCAACCTGCACAGACGTCCGCAGATGCGATGACGCAAACCTGATTTAATTGCACGTTAGTCGCGCGTTTCGATCGGCATAGCACGGCGGCGCGTTCGGATGATTCATCGGGCAAAAATACGCGGACACGCTTACACGATCCGCAAAACGCTTCCGAGAGGACCGTTCGGAACAATGGAATCCACGGTGGAACCGGCGCGGCGCGTCAGAGGCCTTTCTCGCATGCAAACATCCGAGCGCGCGGCCGCTTCTTCCTCGAGGAGAGTAGACGCGGATGCATTTCGACGCAGCGACCATGAAATTAGATGCAATGCTGGATACACGTTCTCTACCATCCGCTTTTTTAATTGGGTCTATTAACTCGGTTAACTCGCGGCTCGAATCCGCTCGCGGGCAACACGGTTGACAACCGTCGGCCGCTGATAACGGCGACTCGAGATTTTCGTGTCTGCTCTACGATTACGTCAAGGAATCGTCGCCCGGCTCTATCTATCTCGCGATATCTAATCACAAATGATAAGCACTTCTTCGGCTTTTCTACTGACTTTCCTGTACCCAGGCTCTCGCGATCGATGCTTAAATATTGTCAGGAATAATATTGAACAACGTGAAGGCGATCGCCGTGCCGGAAGTGAACGGTATACGGTCTTGTCCTTGACGAAGCAGTCGATGGAAATAGGAAACGTTTGATATCTTGGAGACATTTACTTTGCTATATTATATACTTCAATTTAGAAATTCCCCGATAGTTGTTTGAGCAGAATGATACTGACAACGGTGGCGTTTTCAATTCGCGAACTAGGCGAGGTCGTCTAAGATAATGAAGTCATGCTCATTACGAGGTCACGTTGCAAATGGTACTCTTGTTAGACGATACGATTTAGGAACTGGGTCGTGTCTCGGCGACGCCTTTCGTTATCGGACTGCGGAAGCATACAAAGATTCGCATTATCGTCTGCCGTACGTTGTTATAAACAGTTTGTGGAACCTTGGGAAAATGTTGGAGTTTTCAGAGAACCCTAAAATCTACTAAAAGATTGCCATTTGGACAACAATTATAGATCTTGCGGAATACGGGAAAAAATATAGGATTGAAAAGACAGTGAGAAGTTGATTTTCTAATGGTCCGATTTTATATTGCAGGCTGAGAGGGACAAGCTGGAGGAGAACCGACGCGCCCTGGAGAAGCGGCTGGAGGGTTGCGAGTCGGAGCTTCGCGGTAAAGAGGACGAATTGTTTCTGCAGCTGGAGCGAAGCCTGCGACTCGAGGAAGAAGCGGAAAGAGCGAAGAGTGAACGGGACAGCTGCATAGCGGCACGGGACCTACTGGACAGGCAACACGAGGTGGCTTTGCGTCGGCTGCACATGCAACTGGCGCAGAACGAGATTACGAGGAAGACTCTCGAACGAGCACGACAGGATGTCGTCAGGCAGGCCACGGTGATTCGCGCTGAGCGGGATGCTCTCGAGAGAGAGGTAAAAATAAGGCCACTGTTTTCGATAAATGACCGACCAGCCTTTATAGAGATCGATTAGCTGTGAATGCGCCAGTCTCTCTCCTTAATCGCGCTTTGTCCGGCACATTGTGTTCCCATCCTCACCCCCCTCGCGCTTAAACTGCTACTAAAGTAATGAACAATTTGCGAATTATCGTACGAATTGCAAGCACTAAAATATGAAATGACTGAAATCGGTTAAAAGATTTCAATCCAACTTCATCGCAACTTATGTTCAGTTAAATATTTTTCGGGAACGTCGGTGCAATTGTATGAAGATCCGCAGGTTGTTCTGCCCTATAGTTTATTTCTTGACAAGATAAAATGCTTTATATTTGTCTGGAGTAACGAGTTTCTTGTTTTATATTTCTAGAACGAAGTGCTGAAGGAGAAGCTACGTGTGGAGCAGGGTGAATTAGGAGAAGAGAGACGCAGAAGGGAGGAAGGTGTCGCAGCCCTGACCCGGGAGGCGATCACGTTGAGACACGCTGCAAGGCATCTACGAGCAGCGACAATTCACGCTACGTCGTGCCGCCGTCGTCGCCGGTGTTCCGTTTGTTTGTACGCGCGTCGCACTTTTGCGGAGATTGATGACTATCGCGACGAGTAGGTTCCTTCATTCTTCTCGTTTTTCCAGTACCGCGCGGCGCTTCTGGAGTTCTCCGCGCGCAAATATTCGACTTGACCCTGCACTGGCTCAAGTGTTAGAAAAGATTGAAGGGCTGACAAACGGATTCAGTAACTCTTTGGAACATTAATATTATTAAACCTGTAACACGGCGCAAAATTGTAAAGCGCCTCGTTAACAAATAGAATATCACGCTCAATTCTCCGGTTTTCTAACTTCAGCAAAATGACCGCAGCGAGATCGTAATTATAACGTGTTATGGGAAACAGGAGCATTATGAAAGCCAACGAAACGTAGGAATTGATGTTGTACTCATATAATGGGTAATAAATTGCCACGTAGAATTTCAGAAGCGATCCAACTGGAGAGCAGTTAACACGAGTACCAGTCTGAGCTAAAAGCTAAATTAAACCTTTGAAAATTTCAGCGGCAATCTTTTCAAGTGCCTTCAAGCGCCGCTGCACGATTTGCGCACCTGGTTCCGACCCAGCGTAACGCCGACGTCGACAACGTCAACGTCGCGTGTACAGAGGACCAATTCGCCGTTGGCCGACAGAGAAATAAGCTTCATTGACGATTCCAGTGTGGACAGCAGCGCGGTTGGCAGCAACCGTAGCAGTAGTAGCACAACCAGCAGCAATAGTGCTTCGGACGACGAAGCGTACCCCAGCACACCGGTCGCTGAAATCTCACTGTCGTCGGCCAACTCTAGTGCTCCAGCCACGGCTAGAGCCTTCTCGTCCGATTCAGGGTACGTAATCTCGATCGCTTCCACCTTACGCGACAAGGGAGTATCACCTGTACGGATAAAAGAGAGTTAGACAAGAACGTGTATAATCGGTCCACGAAAAAATGGCACAAGGACTTAGGTACAGTCCTATAGTAGGTAGGTGGGATATCAGTTGCTGAGGAATAGATCCTTACAAGTTTCTCTATGCCATTTTGTCGTGGACAGGCAATACATGGTTGAACGTCGTGTTAACGTGAAATTTACGGTATCAGGTTCTCTTCGGAGATTGGGGATCGAAGATCGAGGTGTTACGAGAACGGGGGTAGCAGCACGAGCAGCAGCAGCGGCAAGAGCAGGAAAATCAGCGAGTCTCTGAGCTGCAGCGAGCCAGACGAGCAAAACACAACGGCATTTACCCGGTCTCGATGGACTTCGTCATTTCGCAAGTTGTTAGGCCGGAAGCCGAAGAGCAAGTCCGCATCTGATCGTTCCTCGTAAAGAAACTCGGAAGACTGAGAATCGCGCCGTGGCACCGTGCACGAAACACGAAGTGCGAAATCATCGTGACATTTAGTGCCCCTTTACTGCTCCTCCGTCTCTCTTTCTCCTTATGTGGCTCTCTTTCTGTCTCTCGGTCTCGATTCATAGAAATCGTCCGTTTTGATCGGTAAGAGAGCACCGTCGAACATTCCTCGCGAGTATCGTCGAAACGTAGACACCAATCCGACAACTGCCAGCGTATTGACATTCGTATTGCAAACGAACCCTTTTCTATAGCTAAACCGAGCAGAACTGGGGTCTGTAGCGCTCTTGCGCCGCTGAACAAAAAAACGGTAGGCCACGGAACGCTGCCATTGGTCCGCAAACAGGGCTGTTATTTCCAAAACTGTTTTCGATTGGCTGCTACACGCCTAGTCGTGATTATCAACACGATGTAATTAGTTGAATTTTCTGAAAACTACTTCTACCGATTTACGTCATAGACTTTTCTTAGCTCCGTCCATTAATTCTCCTAGGTCCTTTTCCAAGCTTCAAGTTATCAAGGCAACCTCTTAACCATTACGAGAGTCTTTGTGTACTACGCTCATTAGATCTCTCTAGCTCCGCCTGCAAGCTTTGAACATATTTTTAACTCCGCTCTGTAATCTCCTCTAGTTCCTCCTACAAACTTCGAGTTCACTAGCAAAATTATTTAGCATCTATTACCAGTTTATCTTAGCTTCTACATAAATTTTTCTCAGCTCCGGCCACTAATTTTTCCTAGTTCTACTTATGAACTTTGCGCATGTTCTTAGCTACGTCCAGTGGTCCCCTGTAGCTCTTCCTACAAACTTCGAGTTCGTTCGGTAAAGCTGTAATATTAAGTATATTCGAAAACGCGTCAACGACCACGAATTTCGAGTAACTCTCGAAAGAAACTTTTCCTCGCTGATGATCGTCGTTCTCCGATCATTTTACTATTAAGTTTACTGTCCGTAAGTGATACAGTGTGGCTAATTCGTCAGCTTGGCAAAGTCACGTAGGAATTGAAACTCGAGAACGGTATCGACGCGAACGATCGATCGAATTGATTCTGGTGCGTAACGATGTTAATCGTGTTTGTCGATGGAAAATATGTTGATTAATATTATTATAGTTGGACGCGAAATTTTAAAACGACTTGTTTCCAATTGGATAATAAAACGACGTTTACTGTTCGTGACACGTTTTACGTTGTTGTCTTTGTACTGTTGTTATTAGGGTGAGTTGTTGTCTTAGCCAAAGAACATATAGTACTTTATGTAAGGAACGGACGCTGGAACTAGAATAATTGGATGACCGTCCGGTTCTCTCGATAGATCGCAAAGTTATCGAATGTTGAACGGTATAATCCTTTTCCTAGAATCGACTGGAATTTGGAAAGCTTTTTTCCGTAGCGAAGTGTTGTCCAAGGAATTTCAACGTTTTTGTATACAAATTGTATACGTGTACGTTAATACCAAATAGGATCATGTTAACTCGAAATCGTCAGACAAAACGAAACGAGTCGATTAGAGCGGAAATTGAACGATCGCATAGGACTAATTGAATCGAGGGAAACGTATTCATTAATCAACGTTTACCGATTGCCACGCGGTGAATTCGCGTATTCAGGGTAACAATGAACAGTTTTCTGTTTAGTGTCGTTAAAAATTAGTTTCCGATATCGCCTGGGTTGCTGAACGAGTATTTCGGTCACAATTTCTGCTGAGTTCCATTACAAATTACGCTCGACAAGAGATCATCGCATATTTTGTATATATTTTTGTATTCTATTTATGATTCGGATATCATAGTTCTTACAAATTCACGGACAAAATTGTCAAACTGAGACGACTGCCTGAATATATTTTAAGTTTATGCAACAACAATTGTGGAGACACTTAGCGTAAATAAATCATCAAATATAGATGAAATACTACCACATTGAGTTGTTTCTTTGAATTTTCTGCAGAACAATATTACAGATAAAGGAACTGCTACAAAATGTTAAAACATCTCCACGCAGTACTAAAGGTATGTAGATGATATACTGACGCATTTCCATTTATTGTAAGTTAATATCACTCGTTAACACACCTTACTCGTATCACCATTTCATATAAACGAGCACACTGTATTCAAAACATTTTCATTGACAGAACTTATCGTCAGTCTCCGATAAATTATTCCCGGCTGTATCTTTTCATTTCTTGAATCAGCTTAATTATTCTTGACGTATAGAACTCATTAAGAGATCTATATTTATACGGCGAAACAGTTTATATACTCAAGGTTACAGAGTTATAATCGCAAGATACAATCTAACACACACACACACACACATATTTTTAATTATCGTTATCACCGAGATATCGAAACTCTGAATTTTCCGAAACAGAGTTCCATGTACTTGGAGCAATACATTCTGCCAATATTTTTCAACGTCAAATTAACATACACAGATTAATCATTAACAACATACCACTTCCGTGTCGTGACCAATATTACCAACAGTTCATAAATCGTGGTTTTCTAGCGGAAATAACATATCGCGTACATCGGTACCCTTACTGATGACTAATCTAATTTCGCGGGAAAGAACGTGTACTTTAAGTATACTTATAAACAATTAAATCACGTACGTATACGTGTGAGTTTACTAGCGCCAGTTTTTGCATGCTAGAACCCGGTATGCATCATCCTGTAAATCCCAGATCAATTATATGATACATCTTAGGAAAATCATTGATTAACCTGAGGAGAAAATGAATATCGACAAAAAGACGATAGCGAACAGAACGAGTCCTCTCTGGAGGAACATTTCCGTTTCTTTATCAGACATTTATTTTGTTCTTTATCTATTTTTTTGTATGTTCATTTTATTTATTTTGAACCCGTATTTATTTAGTGAAATCAAAAGGTCATTTGTCCCAATGGCTCATAGTGGATTTTCTACTTAGCAGCATCGGAAGTTATTTACGACTCGACTTAATACATGTGCAGATATATCCAGTCTCCAGAGTGACGAAATATTTTGATACACGAATGTAACTTTTCAGGAAAACTATCCAGTTCCCTCGTCTGCAAGTTTCCTCGTCGTTTATGGTTAACGTTTCCTCGGCTGTAAACTTCTTATCTAAAATATTGGGTACTGCGGGAGATTCGTTCCATTCTTGTATGACGTAGCTGGGCGTAAGTGCAAAAATATTAAGCGAAAAGAACCTGTTAAACATTTTAGCAATGCATAGAATTTGATTTCGGCTTTAAAGAAGTGTTATCAACTGTTGCAACCAAAATCAAACATTTGACTATATATTGCGCTTTTCTGCACAACTGATAATTCTGAATTAGTTCTGCTAAAAAATTCGGTAGATGTCGTATAATATTTCCGTCGCGTATTGGACAAAGTGCCGCAAGAAGGTAATTACTCCTTTGTGGAACTGTATAGCGCACAATTAATATCAGAAATAGACAGTATTGAAACTTCTATTTTTCAGAAAAAGAAATTCCGTCTTGATAAAAGTTCACAGACGTTGCAAGAATTACGTGTAGCGCGAAGTCAGTTCGCAGAATTGCGATTCGAGAATATAGCGTCGCCCACCTATCGGCGCGGCGATAGCGTACTCGACTATACATATAGAAAATTTGAGTCGCGTGAAAGCGCTGCAAAGACAAGTCGCTAGTCAGACACTGTTGTTCTACCATCGCGTCGGCGTACCTCTCCACTATCCGCGTGTATACATTGTAGTGCATCGTTTGCTTCAACAGGTACGTGTGCATGTGGGTTCTAGTGAAATGTCTGTTGTAAACTAATTTTAGACGGTAATCGGTGCCGAATTGTCGGCGTGAATTGAACGCCCAACGTT
>CM052162.1:992-11116 GCA_028455555.1 Augochlorella aurata
CACAACCGCGGCCCCCCTCGCCTGGCCGGCCGTCATTGCTTCGACGGCCAGCCCGTCCCAGGGGAGGCGTGAAACCACCTCCCCCTGGATCCCAGCGCACTTAGCGGTGCGGGAGGTCGCTCCCCGCACCGCTACTCAACGGCGGCCGCATAGTCGGTACCCAGAGCCCCCGCCCTGGGTACCACGACCGCCCGGGGGGTGACGTCACCAGCGTCATCCCCCCACTCCCGACAAAGGGTGAAATCCCGTCAGCGGGCGGCGGGAATATCGCCGCCCGCTATAGTCACCTCGTCCCCGCCATGGCCCCGCGACTCCTTCGCAACCTCCTGCGCAGGACCATGACGTGGACGGAGGGCTGTGGCCCTCGGGTACGTCTAACGACGTCGGAACCTCGGACACGTGTGGCGGCGCCGGCGGCGAACCACCGCTCCCGGCGCCGCCCGGCGGCTTATCGAGGTTTCTTTGGGGTCGCCGATAGGCTACTTTTTAGTTCTGACCTCTTCAGCTGCTGCAGTCTTATCAGTTTTGCGATCGGAAAGTTAGTTAGCCTTACTGACGAGTCCTCTAGCGGGCCTAGGACGAAACGCACCCCTTTCTTTTTCTCGCTTCCTTCTCTTCGCACCTACCTCACGCCCAAATAAACAGAAATAAATAAATAAACAAATAAATATATCCAAACGTGACTAGGGTTTGGGGGAACCCCGTGTCTCGTCAGCCTTATCAGGCCCCGTAGGGCCAGACGATACCCTCTTCTGGTTTCGGGAAGACTCGCCGCCGAGTTTTAGGCTCCCTAGGGGGGGTTATTCCCGGCAAATTAGGCATCAGGGGCGACTCCGAGTCCCTAAGAGTCTTTTTCCTTCTGGCCTCTTCAAGGGCCTTCCGGAACGCGGGGCACCTAAGACCATCCATGTGACCCGCTACCTTGCAAACAAGACATTTATAAGAGGTGGCCCTGCACTCAGCCGTCTTGTGGCTCTCGCCGCAACGTCTGCACAAACCGGAGATACCGACCCCCTTGCACTCGCGTGCCATGTGGCCGTATGTCCTGCATTTGTAGCATTACGCCACCTCTTCCCTCTGTCTAATGGTGCAGTCACTCCACCCCACCCGTAGCATCTTAAGAGGAATCAGTTTCTCGGCCAAGACCGAACTGACTAAGACTGTCGCGTTTTTAGTATCCGCGAACGCAGATCTGAGTGCTCGAACCTGCACGTCGGCGAGGTCGAAGTCAGGAAAACGCTGGAGGATCGCTCCCCTCGCGTCCCCCTCAGAGACATCGCCCTCAAGACGCTTGAGATGGAGCGTCGTGCGACCCCCGGCTCTGGGACCAATGGAGGCCTTAGTTCCGTCAAGACAATTAATAAGGGCTGTAAGCCCAGCTGCCTTGCCAGTCACCCCTGACGGCAACCACAACCTCACCCTTCTTACCGGAAGCGACACCGGAAATACGAATACCCTCCCGGTCCACGTCGATGCTAGTCTTTAGGGCACGGAGTGTCTCAGCGTAGGATTTCGACCCACACTCAACAACTACTGTGTTATCCTCGTTCCGACAAGAAGATTTCGCGGAAAGGTTGCCGGGTTCTTCCCGAGGCTGCAGGGGGATGGGGGGAGCACTACCACTCCGATGTCCGTCTCCCAAAAGGCCGCTTCGGCAAGCCGCCTGAGAAATTCGGAACTCATCCCGGGCTGGAAAACCAGAAAGATTTGCTTCCTACATTGGGCAGTCATGTGTAAGGCTGTTTCGCGTAGGGACTTGTAAACTGCTTCATGCTCCAGTAGGTCACTCTCGTTGAGCCTGTCGATGAGGAAGTATATATCCCTCCTATTTTTCCTTCGACCGCCGTCCTTAAGGGGACCATGGTGCTGCAGGTCAGGTAGCCTCCCCCCGAGGGGGGGGTTGCTCTTTGAGGTCCTGAATTCCACGGAATATTTCCAGTAGAATACGACTGGGGCCTTTTGATGGGGCGAAGTCCGCCGTCACAAAACTAGCCAGGTCGGAGTCTGCCGGAGTGTCCCACTGGACATCCACTGATAGCTCGTGTCGAGGCTGGTACGCTTGAGAGGAAAGGGAGGAGGTCATTCCAACCCACCCCTTTCGCTGCCCAAGATGTCAAGGTGTCGGTGCCGATCACCTCGGAGCCCAACGTCTAGCACCCTTGATCCCTAGATGGCGCCGCGGAGTTCCCGCCGACTGGGTCGGTCTCGGTGCCCATTTCGCAAGTCGAAGGATTTTCGGAGTAGTCCCCGAGGTCCATAGGGCTCTTAGGGGGCATCCTAGGGAGAGAGGCTGTTGATCTGCCACAAGCAGATGTCTTGGCAGACCTCTGCACCTCGTTGAAGGCCTTGACGAGACCGTTCATGAGTCCCTTTGAGACCAGGTCATCACCAGTTTTTATATGGCTTTGGAGGTCCTTAACGCAGGCTGCTAAGACCTTGACCCGATCTACAAGGTCACCTGCTCTCCTGTCAGATCGCTCCGAGGATCTGGCAACTATTTTCAGAGGGGTAACTTCCTCTGGAGAGGAGTCGTTGTTCTGCTTCCGCGTGGACTTCGTAATGGAAACCGAGGCGGAGGAGGGACATGGTCGTGAGGATGGAAAGGGTGGGGGGCTTATTAAGTTAGTGCACCTCCAGCGTCAAAGGTACACCGTGGTGGATTTGATACTAGCAACTGGAATCGACGAGGATGTATGTTGAAATAAATCGATCTCTAGGTTTGGTTACAAAATATAAGAAAAGTATATTACAAAATGAAGGAATTCTTACAAGTGTTACTTGTGTATAGTGTCGCGGAGCCTAAGTTCCAGTTTCTCGGTTTTTACGCACTGAGAAATGCGGGCGTTAGTATTGGATACGTACTATAGAAATTCTGTGTAAGCCAGGAGAGAGAGGTTTGAACAACTCGGGAACCTTACTCTTCGACTCTCTGAAAGGATACTGCCCGATGAGGGTTTTTTTTATGTTGTTGTGGAGTGATGTAAGGACTGTTCCTGCCTGCGGAGCCAGGCTTACCGCCCAAGTGGTGTAAGTGATGTTACCTACAGGAAGTAAAAGAAATTGATAATTAGTTAGGAAATTTATGGAGTAAAAACTTTAAGAAAAAACTCCTTCATTCAAGAGCGTGAGGTACCTCCAAATTGTTATTTTATTTTAGCTTGGAGGGACATCTTTCCATGATTTTTCCGCAGATCGACAATGGGCTAATCGGTCGGTAACTGGTGGATAAGTTGGGTTTTTTCCCAAGAATAATCTTAGCTGTTTTCCATAGAGGTGGAAAATAACTCAACAAGTAAGCTGCTTTGATTATGTAATATATCTGAATTTTGATTTTGAAGGAGGCATGTTTGAGCATTGGAACCGAAATACGATCAAAGCCTTGATGGTTGTGTTGATAAACTCAGGGTTTATGTGGGTGAAAAAGGAGGAGTCGATATCCCTTGAGTCACCCAGTAGTGAAGCATATTGCTCGACGGCGCTGCTTTTGTCGGATGTCACGTAGATGGTCTGGGCGTGTGCCTGCTCAAATGAGTTAGCCAGAGCCTCTGCCTTCTCATGATTATGTGTAATGGTGGAATGGTATTCGGTAAGTGGGGGAATCGGCCAGGATTTTTTACCTTCGATGGCTTTGAATGTTTGCCAAAAGGTGGGGTCGGCTCGTTGAAAGTTGGTGATTTTTTGGTTCCAGTTATTGTTGCGAATATGATATATTCTATTTTTGTGAGGGTTTTAATTGCTTCGTAGGCGTCCAGCCTGCCCAGCCTAGGTTGTGATCGCCTTTGCCGAATCAAAGTTACCAGAAAATTGTCATTGGAGAATGTTGGATTCCGCCTATTTGGTTCGGTTATCGCCTCTGTCGCCTCTGTAGGCGGCAAAAGTATAGAAAGGAGTTGAGATGCTTTAGGGCAGCATCCACCTCGTCCGGGGTTGGCAATGAACTCGTTAATTTCAGTTTGGCCGTCAGGTCCCTGTACCGTTCCCAATTTACCTCGGAATGGTAAGGTATGGAATGTGATTGGTCACTTGCATTGGCCATAACTGGCCAGTGAAGGGTGGAGAAGTAGTCCACTGTCTGTGACTGTATGTGATGTTTGCAATTTGTTTGCAGTAAATCTATGGTTGATGGACGACGTCCTTTGGGATGACAGGTGGGTTCGGATGGAAAACAGGTTCTATATAGTCGGACCCCAGCATGTGGTTGTAAAGGGCCCGCCCAGTCCTATTGGATTGGTAGTTGCCCCAAAATTTGTGCTTGGCATTGAAGTCACCCCCAATAATATATTGTCCACCAGCGCCGATCCTGTTTAAGCGATTCAGGTCATCCGGATTAATTTAATCCGGAGAGTAGACGGCGCAACATGACATGTGCCATTCCAATAGGGAGACGACTACCACTTCTAAGGAGGTGATATGAGATGTATCCAGTACCTGATATTGGAGGGAGTTGCGAACAAGCTCCCACTCCTCGCCTATTCTGAAGTCCTTTCGGACTACATTGTACCCTGGGATTGCAAACCGAAGCGATTCCTCCAGCCAAGTCTCAGAAATAAGAGCTATTAGAATCTTTTCTTTTTGCAGTAGATGAATTAATTCCGATTTTTTTTATAGCGAACTGAACCTGTGCGTCCCTGGTGGCGAGACGTCCCCATTTTTGTTCCAGGGTCATGCCTCTGGAATCCAGATTTTATCGTTCTGGAAACGTCGAGTGGTTTATGTCAAGGTTATGTCAAGGTTATGTCAAGGTCCCGCGATGGCCCCGATCTGGCGGACTGCCAGTTCGGCTTCCAGGGGGGGCGGTCGACCGTTGAAGCGATAGACCGTGTAAAATCCCTCTCGGAGAATACCGTGGCAAGGGGCGGGGTGTGCCTGGCGGTGTCACTAGACATCGTCAACGCCTTCAACACCCTGCCCTGGTCCGCCATTAGGGGGGCGCTGGTACGCCATCAGGTGCCCCCCTATCTAAGGGATGTGATTGGGGACTACCTGCGGGACAGAAAGATCACGTATCCCGGCCGGTGCGGGATGTTGCGGAGGGAAGTGGACCGTGGGGTTCCGCAGGGGTCCGTCCTGGGCCCCTTACTGTGGAACCTGGGATATAACACGGTCCTGAGGGCCTCTCTGCCCGACGGCGCCACCCTCGTCTGTTACGCGGACGACACGTTGGTGGTAGCCGTCGGGACGAATTTTGAGAGGACCATCCGACGGGCGGAGGCCGCGGTGGCAGCCATCGTCGCGAGGATCCGCGACCTGGGGCTGAGAATAGCCCCGTAGAAGACCGAGGCCGTGTGGTTTCACGGGGGGCCTCGGTCCCGGCCTCCAGATAGGTCGTGGGTCTGGGTTGGAGGAGCCTGCGTCGAGCTGAGATCCGAGATGAAGTACCTCGGACTCATCCTCGACAGCCACTGGAGCTTCGGAGCGCACCTCGGCCGCCTTGTCCCCCGAGTCGAAAGGGCAGCGACATCATTATGTCGTTTGCTGCCCAATCTCGGGGGACCGGGGGAATTGGTGCGCCGCCTATATCTTGGCACGGTGCGGTCTATGACATTCTACGGTGCCCCAATTTGGGCACCGGCCGTGATGGAGAGCCGGCGCGGCAAACAACTGCTGCGCCGGCTCCAGAGGTGAATGGCCATCCGCCTCATCAGAGGCTACCGCACCGTGTCCACAATGGCGGCGCTGACTCTGGCGGGGGAGTTGCCCTCCGAGCTGCAGGCGGCGATGCACGCCTATATCTATAGGCGCGTGGATACCGCCCGCCGGGCTCGAGGGGTCCCGCCGGAGCCGGAGGTGGTCGAGGAATTCGGGCTCCAAGCCCAGCGACTAGCGTGGTCCAGGTGGTATGGGGAGCTGTTTCCCTACGCCGGCGAACGCGTCGTCGGGGCCCTCCTGCCCAATTTCCATAAGTGGCGGGAGAGGCGGCACGGCAGGCTCACCTACCGTGTGACGCAGGTGCTCACCGGGCACGGCTGCTTCGGGGTGTACCTGTGTCGCATCGGGAGAGAAGCGTCGGCGGTCTGCCACCATTGCGGGGAGGATGGGGACTCGGCGCAGCATACGCTGGAGGAATGCCCCGCCTTTTCAGCGCTGCGCCGAATCCTAAGAAGGGCCATTGGCCAAGACCTCTCGCTCCCAGCAGTAGTTGGGGCGATGCTGGAGAGCGAGAGGAAATGGAGAGCGGTGGCCTCCTTCTGCGAAGAGGTGATGAAGCAGAAGGAGGCCGCCGAGCGGGGTCGGGAGCGCTCCGATCCCGCGCGACGTAACCGGGGGCGTCGGCCGCGTAGCAGCGTCAATGCCCCGGTCGTGTGATGGAGCAGGCGGCGGGGACAACTTGCTTCTTAGTAAGAACTCCGCCGCCTGGCGTGAGAAGTGGGGAGTGCCATCCCCCGCTGTAACGGGAGAGAGGGGTGGCGAGACGAATGTCACCCCTCGGGCGGCCGTGATGCCCAGGGCGGGGGCCCTGGGTACTCTGTAGACGGCCGCCGAGTAGTAGGGTGCAGGGCGCGATCTCCCTGCACCGCGGAGGTATTGGGGGGAGTAAGCCAAACACCCCCCCCCCCCCGGGACGAGGCCGGCCGTCAAAGGTGAGACGGCCGGCCAGGCGAGGGGGAGCCGCGGTAGTTGTCTTCAAGAGTCCCTGTGGCTCCCCCGAAAATCGCCAAATGATGGCGCAGCGTCCGAAGGTCGCCGTGGAGGTTTTAGTGGGTACCCTGTAGGGGGGTGAAGTTTATCCCCCCACCTCGCCCTCGGTCATGATTAGATTTGTAGGACCGGGGGTGGGGGTTACAACATGGACGGACAGGAACAGGAAAAAAAAAAGGTTATGTCAAGGTTATGCCAAGGTTCCCCCGCATGGTCGCCAGCTCGTCGTGGTGCGGGGGCTTAAGTAGCCACAGGGAACTTCGGTTCCTGGCAGGATCACCCAAGCCGGTAAGGCCCAGACTGAATGGCGAAAACTAAGCGCGACCGAGTACCACACCGTAAGCTTGTAGTCATGTTTTACAGGCACGGGGGTCTCGCCTTAATCGGCCGGGCCGCGAGAATGACAACCTCTATAAAAAATCCCTAGCCCCAAGCAGCGTTGTGCGGTGAGGAGGGCGCGTCTGTCCTTAGCGGCAGGCGTGGCTGGTGGGTGCACCAGTCTTTAGCGGACAACCCCAGGGTACCAGGCGACCCCCTGGGTGTATTAGCCTTCCCCGGGTATGGTGGCTCTGCCCGGGGTGACGTTTAGTTCCGACCATCTCGTGGGAACAACATGGATAAATACTGTTCAACAAATCAAAAAACCGTGGAGGGAGGAAGCGAAAGGGAGGAGGGCACCTCGGTGCCGATGGTGGTGTTGGAGGGCGTCGTGGCGGAGCCACGTCGCGTTATAAGGACTCGCAGCGGTAAGCGCTGCGCGTCATCTGTCGTGGAGGAGGATTCAGACGGCGAATCCGACGGGTCGTCCGTCAGCCGCGGCTCCTCCACGTCGGGCAGGAAGAGGGCCCGGCCGCAGATGAGCGGCGACCTTCGAGGTGCAGCGAGGACGAAGCGCCGGCACCCGGGGGTCGGTGCCTTGGAGGAGGGACTGGGGGAAGTCGAGGCGATCCTCGATCCTGCTCAGCCGCTCCCTCGACCGAGCCGGTCAGGCATCCCGTTGCCTACAGCGGCGGACCTGGCCCGGGAGATCAAGACTCGCCCGACTGGAGACATCGCCGCGGCTGTTGTCTCCAGACAAGAGGAGGTGGAACGGGTGGCCGCGGTGTCAAGCGGGCTGAAGGGCAACCTGGCCCGGGCCCTAAGACTGGCTGCCCTCAATACAAGGGTGGCTGTCTCGGAGCTGGCCTCGCGGTCGAGCTCCGAGACATCGAGAGCACTTGAAACCGAGAACGCCTTGCTCAAGGGGCAGTTGGCGGAGCTGAGGGCTGAGGTGGCCCGGCTCCGCCAAATTGTGGAGGGGAGGGCGGACGAGGGTGCAATGCCTCTTCTCCCTCCTCCACCCGCTCGGCCGAGGGAGGTGTCGCCGTCGGCGCAGGCGTCTGGGCGCCTCTTGGAAGAGATAGGCTCCCTGATTGATGCAAAGCTTGCGGGTCTCAGGAGGGAGCTGGTGCCGCGGGCAACGACGCCGGGGCTGCAGGAGGTGCCCCCGACTGTGTCGGCGAAGCCCCCACATGGGCAAAAGAAGAGGCCGAAGGCGGCTGAGAGGGGGCGGTTAGGCCTCCTCCTCCTCCTCCTCCGCCTGCAGTGAAGCTAGTCGGCCCACCGCAGGCCACAAAGGCCCAGCCTGCTGAGTGGGCAAAGGTGGTGGGCCGAAAGGCCAAGAGGGCGGCAGCCGTTAAGGCTGCCCCATTGTCGGCGCCCAAGCCGGCCAAATCTACCGGGGGCCTCGTTCTTGAGGTCCCCGGGGCTAATGGGGCCGCAAAGGCCGACGCCCTTGCCATCAAGGTGGCGGAGGCGCTGGCGGGGACAGGGGTGAAAGTGGCTCGGCCCATCAAACGTGCTGAGCTACGGGCACGGGGTCTTATTGACACCGTCACCCCCGAAGAGGTGGCTTTCACCGTCGCCCGGGAGGGAGGGTGCGCCGAGGGGGAGGTACCGACTGACGCCATCCGGTCGTCCCCCTCGGGTCTGGGCAGCCTCTGGGTCCGTTGCCCCGTGGCGGCCGCTTGAAAACTCGCGGTCGCTGGTGGGTTCACTGTGGGGTGGACCCGTGCGACGGTGGAAGCACTGACCGCCCGGCCGTTACAGTGTTACCGATGCCTCAAAATGGGACACACGAGGCAGCGGTGCACTGCGGCCGAGGAGCGGTCAGGCCGCTGCTATGTGTGCGGCGGCCTTGGCCACAAGGCCAGTGGGTGTTCTGCCGTACCCAATTGCCCGCTTTGTGCTGACGCGGGCAAGCCGGCCGGACACCGCCTCGGCAGACGGGCGTGCCCCGCTAGTTCGCGCCGCGAGCGAGGTCGTGAGGGGAGGAAGACCAGCGCGGGTGCCAAAGCAGCGGCCCCCGCGTCCGCATCGGCACCCACGCCGAAAAATAAGAGGAAGGAGGGGCCTGTTGAGGCCCCGAAGGCCGCCGAACCAGCGGCGGCTAGGGCGGAGAAAACGGCCCATTAATGGGGCCCACGGGCTCAATTATTCAGGTCAACCTGAACTGCTCGGCCAGGGCCCAAGATCTGCTTACGCAGTACCTGGCCGAGCACGGTGCCGGGTTGGCCGTCGTGGCGGAGCCTTATAGAGTCCCCGAACATCCCCATTGGATAGGGGACTCGACGGGCTCCGCCGCGATTATATGGGTAGGGAGGCCGGGATCCCCGCCGTGCTCGGTCATCGAGCGCGGTCGGGGATACCTGGCCGTAGAATGGGGAGACACCACGGTGGTAGCGGTATATGCGCCTCCGAGTTAGCCCCTCGAGCACTTTGAGCAATACCTGGACGGGGTAGGGAGATGCATCTCCCGCTGCCAGCCGCGTCCGGTGCTCGTCCTGGGGGACTTGAACTTCAAAACAACGGCTTGGGGGTCCCCCGGGACGGACTCGAGGGGTCGGGAGGTGCTCCACTGGGCGGCGGGACTTGGACTCGTTCTACTTAATACGGGCTCGGTCCATACGTGCGTGCGGCATAACGGGGGCTCTATTGTCGATTTATCGTGGGCAACGCCCCCGGCCGCGCGCCGTGTCTCGGGTTGGAGGGTGGCGGAGGAGGTCGAGACGTTATCAGACCATAGATACGTCGTTATCGGCCTCCCCGCCGCCCTGAGGACGATACCCCGGCGTCGCCCAGGTGAGGGGAAGCCACCACTGCGGTGGGCGCTTAAGCGCCTAGACCAGGACGCTCTGATGGCGGCAGCCCACGTCGTGGCCTGGCCGGCTGCACCGGCTGGGCCTGTCGGCGGGCTGGTGGAGGCACACTGGTTCCGGGGCGCAATGACGTCAATTTGTGACGTCGCAATGCCCCGGTCCAAGCTCCACCAGAGGAAGGCGGTGTACTGGTGGTCGCGCGAGTTGGGAGAGTTACGCTCTGAGTGCGTCCGCGCGCGACGCCAGTACATCCGCGCTCGTCGACGACGACGTCGTGACGGCTGCCGAGCTGTATGGGCGGTGTTTAGGCGTCGGCCCTGCGCAAGAGGGCCTGCGAAGGGTCAGGCT